>CM026198.1:27605904-27710904 GCA_014839995.1 Xenentodon cancila | reverse complement strand
TCCTTACAAAGGGACAGATTTTATTTTGTAATCATTTTTATGTTTTGGATTTTAGTGAGGAGCTTTCTGAGCCGAACAAAGATATATAAATCAGCATATACACTTTGATCCTAAACTTCAGAGTTAAATGTTGACAGAACTTCAGGCTTGTATCTCCTGACCTGACCTGTCCTGTCCTGACCTGTCCTGTCCTGACCTGTCCTGTCCTGACCTGACCTGTCCTGTCCTGACCTGACCTGACCTGACCTGACCTGACCTGTCCTGTCCTGTCCTGTCCTGTCCTGTCCTGTCCTGTCCTGTCCTGTCCTGTCCTGACCTGACCTGACCTGACCTGACCTGACCTGACCTGTCCTGTCCTGTCCTGTCCTGACCTGTCCTGTCCTGTCCTGTCCTGTCCTGACCTCCTCTCTTACAAAGCTCTTCTCAGCTCTAAATGCAAACTTCACCTGTCACATGCTTTTTTTCTTCACTTTTCTCTGAAGTGAAAGTGAAATAAGTCTAAACTTAATCTGTTCTTCTTTCAACAGGAGTTGGTACACAAGCAGCACTGGTGCGGAGGCTCACCGTCAAATGCAGTGAGTTATTGTACATCAGCTTTAATTGCTGATGCGAGGTTTAAAACATATTCAGACATGCACCAAATTTAGTCCAAAATTCAAGCTTGATGACAATCTTTATATGTCATAGCTTTGGTGATCAGGTCTGACAAAGTGGCTCAACAGTGCCCCCTAGAGTCAGGAAAAATTACAGCAACATGCTCAATTGCAAACACACAAGATAAAACACACAGCAGGATTGGTGTGAATTTGTGTGTTAGGACCAGTAGTCACAGCTGCAGCTGCAGGACCAGACTGGAGCAGCTGGTCTTCAACACAGCTTCATCCTAGACCTGCTGCAGGGGGACACCAACGTGATCCACTGACCTGCAGTCCCACCATCTGACCACCTCAGCGTCTGCTGTCTACACCTGTTTATATAGTGGTCTCTGTAGTCCACCAACTAACCAGGTATCAGTCATATGTACATGGAAGTCTTAGTTCTGCTGCTGACGGATAATTATACTAATGTATCTGGTCTTTTGTACCTTTGTCAATATAGAGTTTTTCTTGCCACTGTTTGGTTTAACGTTTTTATCCCACTAGGGGAGTTTTTACCTGCTGTTGTTTATGTAATAATTGATCGCGGGTCATGTTCTGGATCTCTGGAAAGATCCTGGAGACAACTTATGTTGTAATAGACGTGAGTTAAATAAAATTGAATTGAACTGAAGGCATAAAAGGACACAAATGGGGGGATGTGTTTGGTGCTGCATCGTGTTTGTTAACAAGGGTCTTTCAATATGTGAAGATGAATAAAACATTAACAAAAAATACAATGTGATGATAATATATAAAAGAAGAAAGTGAATATAGATAAATACTGTCACTGATGCTTACATACACATACATATGTATTTATTTTCTTCTTTTATATATTATTATCACATAATTTTGTTAATTATATTGTTTTTTATATACATTAGAGGGAATGAGCCAATATCTTAGAGAGATGGAACGTAAACAACATAGCACATGTTGAAGTGGAGATATTTTGCTGTCTTCATTTTTTTTTCATTACCATTCTTGTCAGTATGGACATCGTGCACACGCTGTATGTACGATACACTGAAATTGGACCTCTGCTTTTAATCCATCAACTAGTTTCACTAGTGAGCAGTGGGCTGCCAGCATCAGCGATTGGGAGTTAAGGGGCCCCCCAGTGATTTGAACCTGGGTCCTCAACGCCCAAGCCCACCACTGTAACCACTAGGCCACCACTAGTGGTCTTCATGTCTGAAGAACAGGTTGGAGTTGGAACTGAAGCTGAAGGAATAAAAAACACAGAGCTCGCAGAGACCTTAACAACAATGGTATATGTCCGACGGTCACATGATCCAGACAAGAGTGAGACTGGGCTGTTGAGAGTAAGAATCATTAATAATGGCTTTGGACAAAGTGAATTAGGAAACTGAAAGACGCGGGACAGTCAGCTGGATAACAGTACCGTGGAGTAATCACCGAAACATAGTTTCACACTGAACAGAAAATGTTTCACCCTTAATCTCAGCAAAAAGCAAAAACATGGACAATGATTCATTTGAACCTCCATTTCGTATTGTAAGACAAACATTCACAGGCTTTAAAAATAGCGATAGTTTTTAGAAACATAAATACACTGACATATAAATGTACTTTTCTCTTTGTACGAGAAACTTGAACCAGAAACTCGTCTCTCGGAGACTCGATTCCCGTTCATGGATGTAAATACAGCAAACAGAAACACGTCTGCAATCTCAGCTTCTTCCACATGGACCTTCTCCTTCTAGTTTGCTTTTCATCACAACTCGGTGTTGACACTGAGCTTGCGTCAAAACAATCAAAACTGAGATGACGTCACCCCGAAAATGTGGAGGCCAACGCCGTTGCAGATCCAGCAGACCCCTGGTGAAGGAAGCCCACCTTTGCTCTCCCAGATGGACAGCAGAGAGCCCGACAGAAAACGACATGTGCTCTTTATCGAGTCCTGTTGTCTTGGCAACAGTTCAGACTCCCAAGCAATAATACGTTTCCTTTAGAGATGGCATGAACCATAATGAATTAAATCATAAATACATCCACCTAATAAACTCTTTTGGGCTAGAAAAAAAACTAAGCAGATTCAGATTATACGTCTGCTGTAGATATAAAAAGTTTCCTTTAAGAGTTGGGTAGGATATGTTGGAAAAAGTACCAATACAGATACAAATACAGATCTGCCTCTGAAGCCACATCTCCAAAGCACATGAACGCGTAATGTCTGCTCACGGAAGTCAGCAGAGCTTCTGAGACGGGCCGATGGTCCAACGGGTCGACGACTTCGTAGGGGTCCCACACTGGGCCCCAGTCATGAAACCTCTTTGTGTGCAAACTGTTCGTACCGCATGAAAACGTCAGTAGCTTCAAACTAAATCTGTCAAAAGCAGTGTAATGAGAATTTCATGCAATATAACAAATGCTTCAGAAAGAGATCTCCTACCCAGCCTTTAATGGAGGCGGGTCACATCCGGGATCTTAGTGTGTTAAAGTATATTTAGTAAGTTTTCCAGTTGCAGGTGGCCTAAGCTATTGAGATGTATAAGTATCAATCGTATTGATCGTGATGCTTCTAATTAAATGTTTCGCATTCGTGCAGATGATATCATTGCAAATAGGATCTTGAACCTCATGACAGAAGAGCACAATATGGACCCATGGTAACGGTGGAGAAAGGGGGGAATCTGCTCTGGAGTCAACCTCCCTACGGGAAGTTTGCAGAGTCTTTTTCGCCATCATTGTTGAAGTGGACAGCACCGTGAGGAGAGGCGTTGAGAACATTGGTGGAGGAGGTGCCAACAGGAGCAACAGGAGCCGATGCAGCATCACCCTGTTCGAGAGACAGATATGTTAGAAGATTTGATTTGATCATCGCCTCCTGGATCAGGTCCCGGTAGGTCTCTTTCTGGGTGGATTTGCATGCCCTCCCTGTGCGCTGGGGGTTTTACCCAGGATACTCCTGCTTCCCCCCACAATGTGTCAGTGAGCTGAATCATAGAAGCAAGTGGGATGTGGTTGTTGATGGACTGGTGACCTGTCCAGGATAAAGACTATGAAAACTAATTTTTAAGAAAGTAAAAAAAGTCTTCAGGGGACTATTTTGGACTATTTTCTTATCCTATTGGCAAAGACATCTTTGCTTAAAATAAGACAATTTTCACAGAAGAGTCGGGGGAAAAATTCCCAAAGTCTAGAAGTGTGAAATTAATAGACACTTATCCACAAATACTTGATTTCATTATAAAAGCAAAAGCTCTTTAATAACGTGGCAGTCAGAAGCACTGATCCCTGGTTGGGTTGGTTTTAGTTCAAATGATCCCAGGATTTATTTTGTTGGAATATTGCAGTAAACATCTAACAAATCTGACATCTGTGTATTTTTTTCTGTCTTTATATTCTCAAAACCTGCAGTTTCATCGGGGTGTGAACACCCTCTGTACCTCTGTAACCCCTCTGTACCTAAAAGAACCAAATCATATCAAAAGTCTCCAAAACCAGAATGTGGATTTCTGGCTTGTGTCTGGTGGAACCAGCTGCTAGTTTGGGTTCAGGAGCCAGACACCCCCCCCCACCTTTAAGATTCAGCTTATCTGTCCTTCTCAACAGAGCTCATAGTCATTTCCCTGAGGTGGAGTCTTTGCTCTGAGGGATATCTATAAATCTGGACCACACAGAACTGAACTCAGCTCTTTTTCAGATGGTTCAGATGTCAGATACTCCATTAATATTCCTGTCAACAGCCACACATCCAAAAAACCAGATCGTACCATTGGAGCCACATATGCAGGGGGGTACTGGCTTGGTGGTGGGTACCCCCACTGATAATACGGGGCGGGTCCAGGGGCAGGATATGGGGCGGGTCCAGGGGCAGGATATGGGGCGGGTCCAGGATACTGGGCAGGATACGGGGCAGGTCCAGGGGCAGGATAAGGAGCAGGTCCAGGAGGAGGATAGGGGGGGTTCTGAGGTGGGTAGGCCAGGTTAAAACCCTGCAGAGGAAAAGAAATACATCATTAAATACATGGAAACCAGAAAAACCCAGCTGACAGACTTTGACTAGGAGGACTCTTCATCAACCTTGTCCATGTTTGAGGTGAAGTACTCACTTGTGAGGGTGGGAGGACATTCATCTGCATCGGACCAGTGGTGGGGGAGGGCGGGCAGGTCATCAGACCCTAAATGAGAACACAACTTATTTCAGGGCGTTTAAACCTGGAATTCATCGTTGAGGTGGGGTTTTTTTGTTCTCAACTGAGCTGCTAAGAAACATAAATCCTTTTTTTTTTTTTTGCCAGTTTTCAACAAAACGGGAGAGAAAATGTCAAGTGTGACATCATAAGGATACTTCAGAGAGTCCTCTTCTTCACTGTGAGTTTTCTGGCCGCATCCGTCACCAGTTTCTTCATTATTCCTCAATACAGAAATGGCAACTTAAGCACACGGACCGATACGAGCCCAGAGCGTGTAACCGTACACTTCCAATTCAATATTCAAAATATGTAATTAACCAAACACAAGGCTGTGACAACATCCAGGGGTTTATATCTGCTAATTAAAGCAAAACACAGACTTCACTTATCTCATGTGAGTCAACCACAGATGTTGGGGAGTCATTTTTGAACTACTGCAGGCCCAAAGGTAAAACTGGTTGCGAAAAGTCTTGTTGAAAATGTATGTAGAAAAATCCCACTGGACCCTGCCAGGCCTCGAACTCAGACTGAAACGTTTGCAAACGTCACATCGTCTCGTCTCGTCATTCACAGTCAAGTCTACAACGTTGTCGTCGTCAGAGTCCATAGGTGGATGTACGGGGTAAACTCTGGGAGGGTGGGAGAACTGTAACCGAGCCGACCTCCTCCTCGGTCCTTTCAACCATTATCTCCACTTATAGTGACCGTTAAGTTCCACCGACTTTACAAACTACAGACTCTAAAGCATTTAGTGGTGGTAGTGCATCACTTCAGCTGTCTGCCAACCACCAATAAAGAAGCAGAAGACAGGAAAGAAGACTAACTGGAATGAGGAGATCAACACGAGGTGCGTTTCCACCTCGAACTTCCGGCCCCCTCCCCAGCCCCTTCAGCCGGCCAGCAGCATAAAAGAGACAAAAAAGAACAATCCATCAAAAAGGACAAAGAGAAGAAGAAACAAATAGATGTGTGATTTTGTTGGCTTTTTTTTTGGTAGAGACTGAGATTTAATGTGGAACTCACCCTGGACCTTCACGTTGAGCCCACTTGTCGGCCCACCTATGGTTTTATGCTTGTAATCTCCAACTTCATCAAATGTACTTGGAGAACAATGTTTCTGGTCCAAATGGTTCAAATGAGTTCTGTTCACATGATTTATATGTTCACGTAAAAGGGTTTTCTAATGTTCAGCCTTATCAGCAGAGACACACCCGAGATCTAGGCCGATCTGAGTACTTCTCCTACTACAGGAGTATTTTTTGGCCCCATAAGGGTTCCTAAAGGCCACGTTTGCAGGGCCAGTCCTGGTTACGGAGACAAGCACCGGCACCTTTTAATAATGGGGTCACACTCAAGATTAGTCCAGCAGGTAAATATCACACACCTGCCATCAATTAAAGTGATTCTGATTGAAATCAGATAAAAGTCAGCTGCTGCTGTACTAAATGCTTGACCGTTGAAGCTTTAGGCTACAAAGCTTTACCAAAGAAACCGAGAAGCTTCACGAAGCTCTGTCTTCACAAAGTGCTGTGGACCCTGAACCTCTGAATGAAATGTCAAGCATCAAGGTGTTTGAGGTTTCCTAGTCTTTGCCTTTTACACACTTCCTTGTATCCGACTTTCTCCGACAACCCTCTCCTTTGCTTTCTGTGGTGTATGTTAAGTGTGGTGAATGCCACCAGACCAAACAGCAGTGATGACTTTACATGCTTGGGGTATATTTAGATAGTGTGCTTTGGAGAAAATTATGTCATCAACACTTATCTTCTGATGTACCTTCAGGGGTTTGAATTCCTTGAATGTGATTATTCTGATGGACAGCTGCTTTTGTTGCTTCGCTGAACATGGTGAATAAAGGAGTGTGTTGACATCCCTGCCTGCTCCAGTGTCACGCTTTGTGATACGAGTTCATCTTTGATAACAGTGACAGGGATCCCTGCTAGAGAGGGGTCCTGAGTAGTGGGGCTCGGGTGCTATTAGTAGGTGTGTAAGATGATTAATACAAGGACAAGGGGGATCAGGAAGATGAGGGTGTAAGAGAAGGGATGGGGGGGGGGGTGAAGAAATGAACACAGGGTCTGTAAGGAGTAGGACAGCGGTGAAGAGGAGTAAGCAGAGGGCAGTACTTTAACACCGGTGAGTCCATTGGTCTGAAACACGCAGTAAATAGGCAAATGAGGGAGAGTACAGAGGGGAGGGGTCCCAGTTCAGTTCACTTGTATTTATACAGCGTCTATTACAACACAAGTTGTCTCTAGGATCTTTCCAGAGACCAGAACATGACCCCTGATCAATTATTACATAAACAACGGCAGGTAAAAACTCCCCTAGTGGAAGAAAAACCTTAAGCCAAACAGTGGCAAGAAAAACTTCCCTTTAAGAGGGAAGAAACCTGGATCAGGACCTGGATCATAAGGAGGGACCCTCCTGCTGAAGACCAGCCGGGTAGAGCAGGAAGTAGAGAGAGAGGAGAGACAAAGACAAATGTTTTAAGTTTAGTTTTAAAGGTGGAGGTGGGGTCAGCCTCCCTCCAGTTGCCCAGGTAACCAGGTAGCAGCATGTGTGAACCAGCGGTCATATTTTTGAAACAATAAGAGGTATCAACGAAATTTTTTCACCACGAGCAACACAGGTCTCTCCTTAACGCAATATTGTACTTTTTTTTTATCATGGTGGGGCTTAATACTAGTTGTTTAAAGTTGGTTAAAGAGAACAAAGGACATCATAGGCTGCAACATAAAACACAGGCTAAAAATCAGCACTCTGTGAACAAAAACGTCAAACTGACAAGTCCAAAAACGATTCAGAACTTTAAAGATTCTCGTCAGCTAGAGTGTCAGGTGTGTAAAAGTGAGTCTGGAAAAAGTCATAAAACTTAAACAGCCAAAGTCGGAATGGTTTCTGTTTGACAACATATGACCGGGCTATCGGCCTCCAAGGAGAGCAGGGTGTCTGCAGTCACTCGGTCAAATCCCATTCAGTGTGTGTTACGGTTTAAAATGAAATTCTTGGGAATTTCGGAAGTTTGAAAGATTGGTACCAAAAGTGATATCGGACGCAGTATGATATCACTTTTGGTAGGAAGGAAGAAGAAGAAATATAAGCAACAGAAGAAAAGGGTTTGCCAATTTACATCGGCATCCCTTAAAAAACATTTTTGCAGCTGGTTATAAAAAAAAAAAACAAACAGTTTTGGTCTTTATAGCTAGGAATTTCACATCTATGACAACTGTACAGGAGGTGGATTTTTATGCCGTTTCACCCATTTTCCCACTCTTGGTTTATTCGCAGTTGGGCAGCAGTAGACATTAACAACACTCAACTATGTATGACATCACCGTGGTTTGTATGACATCACCCGTGGTTTGTCCGGTTCTTTATTTACAGTCCACAGGTGAAACGCTCAACCTCGTCTGGTGACAGTGAGCCCAGCAGGCCCAGTCATCAGCAGTAAAAGTCCTGTAGTGGACTTCTCCTCCCAGTTCCTCTCTGAACTCCACCAGAAAGTGGATGTAATGCAGCACTTTAAATGAATTAAAAGCAACAAGTCACGAAACAGCTCCTCTGTAGTAGACTAAAGGCAGAGACGATACAGCAAAGCAGCTGTTCAGATTGACAGATGACATTTCTGGGGAGGCATGACAAATACTTCACTTAACTGAAACATTAAACATTAAACATACGTACTGTCTATTAGTCCCTCGCCGACGTCACAAAGTCTGGCTACTGTACCTGTGCTGTTGTTGTAGTGGTGGATCTCCTTCTGAAAATCTTTCGACAGTAGATGCCGATCCCGACCGGAATGGCGATTAAAAGTGACAGCAGAGCTTTCAGACGTTTTGTTTTTGTCGTCATTAGCTGGGCTGCAGTGGAAAAACAGGACAAAGACGAGGAAAGGCTCATTACAACCTTACTAACTACCAGCTACCTGGGAGTGGTTCGTGTCCAACCTGGAGTACCAGGGGCAGCTCTTAGACTCTTCTTCATTCTTTAATGCAGAAGTCAGACAAGTTGCAGTTCCTCCACTGGCCACTAGAGGTTCGCTCTAAGAGTGAGTCTAAGTTTTTACAGTCTGGTTGAAAAATAAGGACAGTTTTGGTCTCCATAGCTAGATTTTGTATCCATGACAACTGAACGACACATTTTTTTGTACAATATCAGGTGAAATTACATAAAAAGCAACACATTTATGCATAATTAGAAGAATCGCCAAGGTACATAGCGATTAGCACTGTCTCGGCCTGGTTCTGAGTTGTAAATGAAGATCGAACTGTTTTTGAGAATACTCTTTGTGGTGCTCTTAGTTGTACCAGCAGTCCACAGCACAGCTTCGGCGACCAGCTGTGAGTCCGTAACAGTCCAAAAACAAAGCTCGGCTCCCGTCAGTGGGTCCTTTCAGACTCCACTTTGCCCAGACGACTGCCGTGTCCGAACCCCGAAACCTCGAAGAAAGAAACGCTGCCGCTGAGGGTTCCTGCCGTTTTTGCCCAGAGCCCCGTTAGTCCTGGTTTCAAAGGTCATTTCAGCAGCAATGTTTGAAGTGACCTCCGCTGACCTCCAGGCCCGCTTGTGCTTGCACTGTTTTTGTACAAACCAGTTTTGGGCAGCACCAGTCCTTGACAATATGGCGCTATAAAGTAAGACGAAGAAGCTGCTTCAAAAGCACTTCTGAAAACACCTGTTGGAGACATCACAGGGGTCTTGTCCCGTTCTTTACATACAGTTTGTGTGGTCAAGACCAAACCCTGCAGTGAACATGTCAGTTGTTTAAAATCAGAGGTGCTTACACGGCAACCTACCTCTGATCTTCATTTTGGTTACCAACACAGACCTTCCACCGCGGTTTTTCACGAAGTAATGTCCCTCATCGCTGAAGCTCACGTGCTTGAGCTCAAAGTTCTCGGCGGTGGTCTGAACCCGACCCCTGTACTTTGGATGGTTCTGAACCACTAGAGTGCCATACCTCACCTGTGGGACAAAAACTCCTGTTAGTTGGGATGGATGACTGCTTTTTGAAGCATTTGTTCATCTGCTTTGTTGGACCGGACTCGAGTTTGACCCTCCCAGCTCCTTAAACACAATCCATCGATCTCACCAGTGTGATGTTGCCAGTTGGCCCAGAATAGGAGAGGACGGCGTTGACCAGGCCAAGATCCTGCACGGAGATGAAGAGACTCTCTCCTGCACTGCAGGTCACATTCTTAATGATGGCTGGGGGAGAAAAGACGACACGGTCAAAATCCAGTCCTCCGAACAGCAGCTGGTTTTAGGGGTGGAGCCAGAAACCTTGACTCCACCCCTCTCATCAGCTGGTACAGTGTATGTAGTATGTACTTTTGAAGTATATCAGGTGAAATGAATTAAAGCAACAACTTCATGTATAATTAGGGGCGTGGACGTTTGTTTGGGGGTGGGGACATGCTAAGAGCTAGCTGTCGTCACTTTTGCTTCTTTGCACTTTGTCAACTCGTTAACCGTGAATAAAGAGCGAACAACGCATAGCCAAAACTTTAGGGAAAACATTTAGTTGTGCTGTGAATGTCACCAACCTTCACGACTGGTGGTGGGCTGGTCCGGAAAGATCCGAGGACGAAGCTTCGCCAAGCAGCAGGCAGCTAGTCCTAACCGATCGTCGGCTAAACGCCATGGTTATTTCTGGTTTTGCCATCAAAACGCATTTGAAACAGAATATTTTGTTGCAAGTGTCTGCCAAGGAGCACAGAAGCTCATGCAGGCGGAGAAACAACAGCTGGAGCTGACAGCTGACTGGCTAATGATCCAGACAGCGAAGCCAAAACCACCACCAAAACTTTTATTTAAGAACCCAGAGGACGCGTAACTACTCACAAAAAACATAATCGACTTACTTTCATCATTTCTGCCCCTCTAGAAAAAAGCCTAATATTTCATATAACATATTTATATAACATATTTTAAACTGTTCGTTACCAATCTGGGTTTTAAAGTGACAAAGTGAGGGCTGTTTTTAATCGATGAAGCAGCGACCCGCACGCTCGTTTGGTCCCGTTACTGTAATGGACTTGCTGGTGGAGGAGTCGGTCCTCGCTGCCCTCAACAACCTGCCCTCGCACATTTTTATTTCATCTCATGTGTTTTAATTCTTTAATTCTTCTTATGTTTTTATGTATGTTTGATGTTTTTATCTGCTTTCCGTTTCTTATCGTCTGTTATGGGTCTCGGTACTCAGGCACTGAAGTTGGTTCTGGGATGTACGGGGCACCGCAGTGACTCTGCTACTGCTGCGTCTACGTTCATCATGGGCCAAACAGACAGATGAGGTTTCTAACAATAAGACCAGCTGATACGACATCCTCGGCTGACTCACTTGCAAGTCTAAGTCCGACCGATGAGAGCTCCTTGTTCTCGGAGTCTCTCTGCACGTATGTTCCTTGGTCGTCAAAAGTCACCTGACAACAAAAAAAACAGCATCTTCAGATGGAACGACAATGTCACCTTCAGCAGCAACACATCCAGACTGAACACGCACTTACTTTGTCGATGTACCAGCTTAGGCCACTGTCGGTGCCGGTGCCGGTGTCGGTGTCGGTGTCGGTGTCGGACACCCTTCCTTTAGACGCCCTGCAGACGACACAACAACCGTCACATTTAGGATACCGAGGGATGCTCCCTGTAGTCACATGACTTGTTCTGACCCCTGTTTGGACTTCTCCCAGCACACAAGGCTCTGTTCAGGAAGGTCAGCCGGCAGGAACTCCAGCTTCTCTGCACTGCCTTCCAGGTCGATCTTCAGCTGGTGGCCATAGCCCAAACGTTTCTGTTTGGTGTCGGCCTCTGAGATGAAGAGGACAAGATCACGTCAGACAGTTCGGTTCTACGATAACCCCAATAGGAGATGATCCCTGTCCAGGTGAGCTGTCGGCTCCTGCTGTTACGCAACTCTGTGTTGTTGGGAAGAGCGGCATTTATGCTCTGTCTGTTTTCGACTGCTAGATTAAAATTAATTTTTTATAAAGACTCATTTAGAACGTAGAGTTTTGCTTTTTTGCAGAGAATTTCTAGTAGTGGATGCGGTGACTGCAAAGACCACAGCATGAGTCATGTTGTTTCCCTGCTAGAAGGTTCCAGATCTCAGAGCTTCACTGGCTGCAGGTTCCTCTAGATGTTCACAACACTTTAAACTGACGTAAAAGGAGGAACTGCACAGAGCAACATCTGTGTCGTCTGGAAATGTACTCCTGGACTGTTGGTTAGTGGCAGCGATGAAGCTCACCTGCACTCAGAGAAGCAGTCAGCAGGATCAGAACTACCCACATGGTCTGCAAAAGAGTCATAAATGTCATTAAAAGGGAGAAACATTTGAGTTTCCTTCAACAACCTCCACAACACTCCCATTCCACAGTAAGCTCCCGTGACGCTACCTCAGCACGATGATGCTCTCTTGTCGTCGTTCTGCAAGACAGTTTATGTTTATATTACAAACGTGACATTAACGAACAAAGTAACATTTACCCAAATATATTGAGCAGGAATTGCATTATCTATAATACTTTGACAAGTGTTAAGGCTCCTGTTTGGCTCACTTTTCAGAGTAAACTCAGAGAAGCTTTCTTGATACATAATTCAATTAAAAAATACTTAGTTAATCTACAAAGGGGAATAAATATAGTAACAAAAACTGAGCGTTTCAAAATTATTAGGCGGGGCAGCACGGTGGCTTAGTGGTTAGCACTGTTGCCTCACAGCAAGAAGGTTCCCGGTTCAATTCCCGGCCCGGTGGGTCTTTCTGTGTGGAGTTTGCATGTTCTCCCCGTGCTTGCGTGGGTTTCCTCCAGGTACTCCGGCTTCCTCCCACAGTCCAAAAACATGCAGTGTAGGTTAATTGATCTTTCTAAATTCTCCCTAGGTGTGAATGTGAGTGTGATTGGTTGTTTGTATGTGGCCCTGGATAGACTGGCGACCTGTCCAGGTTGACCCCTGCCTTTTGCCTGATATGCGTCGGGATAGGCTCCGACAGACCCCCGTGACCCGGAAACGGATAAAGCGGGTATAGATAATGGATGGATGGAAAATTATTAGGCATCCAAGTGATTCTTCTGTCTTCAGACCTCGACTGACCATTTGAACTGTACTTACATGTGTGGACAAATTTCTTGATAAAAGTCCAATAAAGAAAAAAAAATCCAAGTGGTCAGTGAAAAAACCTGACTTTGACAAAAGTTTTAAAATAAAGTGAGCATAGTGGCGTGTTAATCTCAAGTGTGTCCTGTAATTAACATCTGAGGTGTTCATTAATTATTCTTCGGTCAGTCTGACTACTTAAAGGCTTAAACGAGTCTCTCTGCTGATGACAACCTGCGGAGACGGATAATACAAACGTGTGTCTTGATTCTGTGCAGGTTCAATGAAACCTCAAGACTATGAAGACATTCTGCAGACAAACGTGCTGCCCCGTCTGGGAAGTCTCATTAAGAGTTACAGAAGTCGCTTGATTGACTCAAAAGGTTGTGCAACCAAATATTAAGTTGAGGGTTTCATCATTTTTGTCCAGGCCTATTTAATTACTATGGTTTAAAAAAAAATGTTAAACTGCAATTCTAAAGCAACGTCTGATTTTAACTAGTGCATTTCCAGTAAATGACTTAATGCATCTAGTTTTCTCTACGGCACAAAAACATTACCCCGTGTGACTAAACATGAGGAGCAAATGAGCGGACACAGTGGAGACATGACAGAAATATAGAAAAAAAAATTGAGATAATTGTGAATTATCACTTAAGTTTTAGGTTCGGGATGTTGGTTTTTGATTAGTTGCCAGGCCGTCTAAAATAGCACCATAATGGAAGACAAGAGGTTTGAACACCCTGACATGAAGTTTAGCAATCATTACGTTGTGTGATGTTTGATATTGTTTTTGTACTTGAAAGATGTTAGCAATAAAGTTAAATAAATAAAAAGTTTTCGTCTCTCAAGGTCTGGTCAGTAAACCAGAACAAAGTTGACAACAATGTTTTTGCACCTGATCTTTTGCATCCTGACTTCCTGAAAGCCCAACAGACCGCATCTGTTAAGGGCAGATGTCTGCTGGCATAGCAGGCATCCCATTCATTTAAATTTAAAAATAAAATAAAAATAATCTCATTCATTTAAATTTAAAAATAAAATAAAAATGATCTCATTCATTTCAATTTAAAAATAAAATAAAAATCATCCCATTCATTTAAATTTAAAAATAAAATAAAAATCATCTCATTCATTTAAATTTAAAAAATAAAATAAAAATCATCCCATTCATTTAAATTAAAAAATAAAATAAAAACCATCCCATTCATTTAAATTAAAAATAAAAAGCACCTCATCCATTTAAATTTAAAAATTAAAAAACATCCCATTTATTTAAATTAAAACATAAAATAATTCACCCCATTCATTTTAATTTAAAAATGAAAAGCATCCTAATCATTTACATTTAAAAATAAAAATAATGCCATTCATTTAAATTTAAAAATAAAAAAGCATCCCAATCATTTAAATTTAAAAATAAAAATAAAATAAATCACCTTATTCGTTTAAATTTAAAAATAAAAAAGCATCCCATTCATTTAAATTTAAAAATAAAAAGCATCCCATTCATGTTCCGCGGGACTCTGTGAGACGGGTTTTTCGCCTACGCAAGGGCTCCTGGGAAGTGAGGGCGTCGGGCAGAGATGTAGGGTCAGCAACGGACTTTTTTTGGATTTTGACCAACTGTTTGTAAATAAGGGCGCCGAGCGGCAGGCAGCGTCCAATCAAAGTGGACGTCGCTTTTGCGTCATTGCAACGGGAGAATCTCGGTCCGCTGCACTTAGGACACAAACAAACGAAAAACAAAGATTGCTGCACGTAGAAAATAAATAAATAAAAGGTCCTCTGCACTTACGACACAAACAAACAACAGAAAGAAAAAAAAAGTCGCTGCAGGCTAACTTTAATCCAAAACAACAGGTTGCACCAGTGCATTTAAATGCCGTGTTGACATTCTCCTGCAGCCAGCAGATAAAATCGTTTCCTTCAGACCAGTTCTTGGACGAGCCCGGAAATACCCCATCCTGCTGCAGGAACACCGGGCTCTCCCAGTGGCTTCGGCGGGGTTTTCTCCTCAGTGGTGGTCTTCAGGCCCCCAATCGTGCATGCTCTTGGATGTTTCCCTGCATCAACTGGTTCTCATTAATGGTCATCATCAGTTCGTGATGAAGGTCTTCACAACTCCGGTGGCGACATTTGTATCAGGCTTTGCTGGAACAGGAAAACGTCCAAAGCATGCAGGACAGCGGCTCTGGAGGACCAGGAATGAAGACGCTGCTCCACAGCGTATATAAACGTACTCGAGTTTCCCCCCAAAGGCTCCCAATCCAAGCGGGAATATCGTGAATGGTTACTTTGGTGCGCGTCACATTTCGCAATCTATTTTATCCATTAAGTGTTTGATTAATCCTGGGTCACATATTTCAATGAGATAAAAGTTTATTATTCTCTCTTGCCATGTGGTTTTGACTTTATTCATTACATAAAGATAGTCAAGTTAAACCCAGATGTGGCTGAAATATTAAAGTGCCCGTCTCCACGCGGGGAGCGATGCGATATCCGGTCTTCACATCTGGCGAGGAAACGTTCAGATTTAAAACTGTGGAGGTAAAAAGAGAGAAAATAGGAGGATGCTGCGAGCATAACCCAACCCGGTCATCCTCACACCGGGTCCACATAGGGACGCGTGTTAACAACCGAACCTTGGAAGCCTGGAGCGGAACGAGTCAGGACCCCGGCCCCTCCCTTCCCGCTCCCCACAGGCAGCACCGCCTGACGGGGACAGAAAACCAACCAAAAGCTCGCAGTGTTTGTTGACAGACGGCGCCCACGCAGCCCGCATCCCCTCACCCTCCTCGTGGATGTGGGCACGAGTACCACCAACCTGTTTCTCCAGATCTGCGACTGTACTGGGGTTATACTGGAATTGTACTGGGAAGACGGGCAAATAACTGCTGCCGTCACTGGCTGCGGGGAATATTGCGCAATATAGTATTTGACTGGTGTGGAAAAACCAGAACCTTTACCATCCACACTGGAAGTTTATCCTAACAATAAACCCAGAACGCAGACGTGTAGCTTTAAGCTTCCAAAGAAAAAAAAAACTGGAAGATCCTGAACTTTCTTTCATTTTATGAAGTTTATAAAAAAAATTAAAAAACAAAACAAATTTCCAAAAATGGCCTCAGGTACTTGTGATACCAGTTGAAGGTATAAGTTGATGGTGCATTTTATTTGGATTCCTAAAACCACAGAAAAACAGCAAAATGTCTGCATTGTATTAAGCAGTCGATTTAAAGTCCAGAAGATAAACGAGCACGTCTACATTTGTTCCAGCTTAAAAAGCAGCAATCATTGTAACATCACCCAAAGTGATTTAGCCGTCGTTATAGACTATAATGTCTAAAATATCCAGCTCAAGCTACAAAAAGGATCATCTCCACTAGTGTTGTGAGTTTACCTCAGATTATGGAGCTGCAGAGCTGCAGACGGGAGGTTATGACTTTAAATCTAGAGTTGGGTAGCTGGCGGCGGGTGTCACGATGCGGGGCGTCGATTTCCGAACCAACCCTGCGGGCATAACTAAAGATCCGCTCTAAGTCCGCGTCACCGTGTCACCGTGTCACCCACCCGGGCCGTCCCCAAGCAGCAGTCTCACCTTTCCCGGTGCCAGGTCGTCAGCGGTCCTGCCCTGCTCGGTTCGCAGCCAGCCGTCTGATTTCTGTGTTCTCCGACTCTTCATGCACGACTTGTTTCCGTCCCTGTTCTTTTTTTTCCGTCCTGCCTGCTCCTCCCTGATAATCAGCCTTAACTGTCCCTGGGCGCTTCTGGCTTTTGGACAGATGACTGTTGGAGTGAGATTAGGACTGTTCGTCCGGAATCCAGATTCGGTGCTCGGTATGATCTCTCCCACCTTAACGGGAACCAGATCGGACCTCGAGGGGGGGCCTCTCTGCGGTTTCTGGATCAAGTGGCCCCAAACCCCAGTTCATCTGCCACACAGTCTGGAATCATTCTGCAGCGGATCTGCTGCTCGCTGCCAATCACCGCAGAGCCCAAACACTGTTTTCCAGAGACTAAGCACCCAAACCGCGTGCACGGTCCTTAAGGTCTGCTTTTGACGCGGATCAACTCTTACTTGCTCTGTTCCATGTGTCTTTCAGTGGGCTCAGTTTGCTGACACACTACAGCCCCTCCCCTACCTCAAACTAACCTGATGAGATTGGGTCTCTCAAATGAAGAGCAGCTATCCATCTAATACTAAGAAACAAAAGACAAAAGAAAAAAAGAAAGTGGTAAGTAGTACAGATTATACGTAAGATCATTATCTCTATGTCTGTCCAGCTGATGTTGAGCGTCACAGTAAAAACACCTGCAATCAACGTGTTTACTCACCAAACAGGCTAAAACTTCCTTGCACGAAACTCTTTCTTCAGCTACCAAATCGAAACTGTGTCCAGTTAAACTTAACTGTCAAGATAAGAATGCTAAGCTGTAGAATTCAGTAGCTAAACATTTAGAAAATGTGCTACTAAGGTTCCAAGATGGAAATAATGTGTCAGTGGTGTTATATTTTATTTTGAAACAATACAAATGTGCACTATTTAAATGTTTTTCTTTCATGTTTTTCATTAGTGAAGGGGCCCTTGTGAATGTTTGCCCAGGACCCCAAGATACTCTAGAACCGCCTCTGAGCATACTGGACAGGTTTTTGATGGGGAGTTGTTCAAGGTTTTGAAAACATTTTCCACAGAGAGGCATTCTTTTGAAAAATATATTAATAGCAATGTTGAATATTATTACACAGTAAAGAAAAAAAAGAAAGACAAAAGAAAACTGTTACACTTTAAATAATTACACTGTAAATGTTGTTTGTTGTTTTGTTATTTTATAGAGGTTGTTGTTTGTTTTATTGTAACCTGTAATTTATTGAAGCTTACTTTTATTTGTTCAAACGTAACAAATAAATTGCAAAACATTTTTTATAAACCAAAGGGGGACCCAGCAGAAAAACTTTGGGAACCACTGGATTACTGCAACAGTGTCTTCATGGGTCTGTCTAAAAAGTCAATCAGACAGCTACAGCTGATCCAGAACACTGCTGCCTGAGTTCTCATGAGAACTAAGAAAGTGGACCACATCAGTCCAGTTCTGAGGTCCTGACACTGGCTCTCTGTATCTCAGAGAATAGACTTTAAAATACTTCTGTTAGTTTATAAATCACTGGATGGTTCACGACCAAAATACATCAGAGACTTTTTGCTGTTACATCAACCATCCAGACCTGTCAGGTCTTCTGGTTCAGGTCTGTTCAGAGTCCCCAGAATCAGAACCAAACATGGAGCAGCAGGCAGGTATTGCTCCCCGGGTGCTGGGATAGCAGCCCACTGCTCCTAGTGAAACTAGTGATGGGTTAAAAGCAGAGGTCCAATTTCGGGGTGTACTTTTTTTCTTTGTCCGAGGGCCGGTGAATCTCTCCTGGTCTCGTGTCAGACGTCGCATTTTTCTGGTCTCAGGGCAGAAAACAGGTAAAACAGTATGGACATATACAGTTTATCTTTCTAATTTGAGAATATGAATACACACTGGGTGAATGGTGTTAAAAAAACGGTTGAAGAAGCCATGTGACTCCAGGGCTCATTTGCTTTTTCGCGAACGCTAATTCTCCGACTCACCACGTGAACTTTATTTCTAGGTTGGATGACCTGATCTGGCAAGTCTGCCACACGCTGGGATAGACTGATTTACAGTTTCGTACTGATTTACTTAGCGGATCATTGCCAAGGGTATTTCAAAAACTGCAAAATCCACTAACACGTAAAATTGTAAGATAGATAATGGTAGATCTGAAGTTATGTCTTACCAAATTCAACTAATTAAAAGTAAATTAATTGAATCTTACCCTGCAGCACAACTGTATGATTTTTACCTCATCAGGTAAACGATAGGGGTTCCAGGTCTGGTCATTCCCATTTACCAAGCTGCTGCCAGTGTAGCTCCGCTGGTCATTATTTCAGCTTTGGCAGCACTGGTTTCAAACTCATTTGTTCATGAGTTCTGAACTGAAGATGTCTGGATAGATTTGATCAGAATGTATGTTAGGTGATACCAGTGAGCATTACTGGTGTTAACTGTAGAACAGGAGGTAGAACCTTCAGTTATCAGGTTCCTCTCTTCTGGAAACAGCTGCCAGTTAGTGTTTGGGATGCAGATACCCACTCTACCTTTAAGCTTAAAACCTTCCTCTTTGGTCAAGCTTATAGTTAGGGATGGCTCAGGTGTCCGGAAACATCCTTTAGTTATGCTGTTATAGGTCAAGACTGCTGGGGGACCTCCCATGGTGCACCTCTCCTTACTCTTCTTCTTGTTAAAGGCAAGTTTTTTCTGTCTACAGTCGCCCGGTGTTTGTTCAGGATGAGGGATTGTATCTAAGAAAAGTGTTGAAGCAATCAAGGTTATTTTTTTGGCTTTGTGTTAATTGAATTAATTTGGAATGAGTTGGACCGAACTGTTGAAATGCTTTGAGATGACGCTTGTCTTGATTTGGCGATTATATAAATAAAGCCTTTTACACCTTTTACCTAACTACAAAAGATATTGTGATTATGTCATCACGACAGCCTGAACACAGTCTCAGTCAGAGATATTTCACTGCCGTTCACGTTGTTACCACCCTTTAATATCCAGCGTCATTACAAAGCTTCACTTAAGTCGTGTGCACAGAAACCCAACCCTGCAAAACGAGGTAGCAGGTAAATGTCAATGACATACAACTAAAAGATGGATGTGCAACCAGAGTGCAAAGTTCACAGAGGTGAAGACAAACTAGGCAGTTACTGAAGTACATCACTGAACAGGATCGGCTATACTCACAAAGAAGTAATGACAACGAACAAGTATTCTACATACCTTCATGCATATATGAGTTCAACATCAAATACAGACACATGTAAGGAACATTAACACACGAGTTGACTTTACAGTTCATGTAGAAGTATGAGCAAACATTCAGAGATGGAGACGTGGAAGGAGACTTTGCCTAGTGCATGTTCAGGACGGACGGGGGATTGAATCCAAGTCGAGATCGGATGATATCCATCACTTTCTCCATCTCAGATGAGTTTTATAAATTATATGTGATTTGAGTTTAATTGAACCTCTTTGCTTTCTAACCGGTCACTTCATTAGTTGTTCCTTGTTCAACAGCATGTTGACGTAAATATCTCATCAGCTAATCAGACGGCAGCAGTTTAATGCTTTTAGACGTGTTGAAGACGTGTTGAAGACTGCTGAAGTTCAAAGCAGATAGACGGGTGAGTTTTTCAGAAACTGCTGAACCACAACTGCCTCGGTGTTTAACAGAGAACGTCTGAAAAGAGCAAATATCCAGAGGTCAGAAGAGAACGACCCGGCAGATTTCAGATGGTAGAAAGATGACAAGAACGCCAATCATCAAGATGTGCAGAAGACCATCTCTGAAGACACAGCACGGGGACATTCAGATGGTCAGGTTAAGAATTTGATGTGAGCAACATTAAAATCATGGATCCAGGCTGGTGGAGGTGGTATCAAGGTAAGGGGGAGCTTCTCTTGGCACACTTAAGGCCTCTTAGTATCAAGTGAGCATCGTTTCTGCGTTCCTACCCGGGTTTCATTTCTAACTACGTCCATCCCTTTATGCAGCACATTCAAAGTTCAGATCATCTTTCGCTGGTCCCTTGAACGCTGAGGTAACTGTAGTCAAATGAGCATTTTTGGGATAAGCTGAAGAAGAAGACTCTCGTCGTTGACGTGCAGCTGAAAAATCTGCAACATCTGTGTGCTGCTATCATGTCAGTACGGACTATGATCTCTGAGGAATGTCTCCAGCACTTTGAGTCTATTAAGGCCGCTATAAACTGAGTCCAAGCCAGAACTAACCAGGGGACCAACAAAAACTGTCCAGAGAGTAAAGACAAGCAAACAATAGCAAAGGGAAGTGGCCAACTATAAGAGTCGCTGCCAGGCCTACAAATGGAAGATTTAATGTTTGTTGCTGGCAGAGAGAAAGGCATTTGTGATACGAGCTACAGACGAGTTAAGTCACCTGAGAGGCTTTAAGGCAGACATCTGACATGATTTGTGACCTCAAGAGGAGCTGGACCAAGCAGCAACAATCAAACATCCAGGCTGATCACATCAGGGCTCTTCTAAGTGGAAATCTGTTGGCACCAGCAGCGTTTCAGGCCGTGGCACGATAGGTTGTCCGGCTACAACATCTCTGACCTCGCTGACGGCCGGTCAAGTGGCTCTGCTGGTCCTCTTGTGCGATCTGGCAGCACTTGTTCTGGATGTCATTTCACTAGTGACACTTGGAATAAAGATGTTTGGACGGATTAAAGTAGTAATAATTGGCCAACCAAAAATGGCTAACTGTGATTGATATAAGGTGGGTGTGTTCCAGCCGGCTTTTCAGACCTGTTTGGTCCACCCACTTGTAACATAACGCAGCGCAGTACGAGTAAAGAGGCTTCAAAACCATTCTTCAGAAATCATCATAGAGGGAGGTTGTCCAGCTCTTCTTATACAGCTGATAGGGCAGACTGTCCTCCTTCATGGTTTATTCATTTAGGCAGTAATTATGCTGAAAGAACGGCCTCTAGTGGTGGTTAAAGGAAAAGCGCGGGATGTAAAACGCCAGTCTACTTTCAGCTCAGAAAACGAGTTCTGCTCGTCTCTTCCTCTGGATGAAGAGACAACCACGGGCAGCTGATTACAGCAGACAGAGGAAAGTGGAAAAGAGGACAAGATGAGAGGGGCTAAGCTGCCACAAAACAGCTGAGTTTTCTCCTCAGCTTCAGAAAAACAGGAACTTCGGCAGTGTTGAGCAGTAACATCTGGTAAGTATGAGCCCGTTTTCCACTCATCGACATCAGGGACTGAGGGACTGGGTTACAGACGAGCCATTTATCTGTAAATTTACACATCATTAGGGCTGTTTCTGTTTCTTCTTCCAATTTTGACATTTATGCTGATGATACTATGACATATTATATAGCAGCAGTGCCATATGTGTGACATATAACTTTTCTGAAACAGAACAAAACAACGCTCAACGACCACTAAACACTTTTCTGTGATTGGGTCTGAGGAGAACATAAATAGTTTGGAGTTTCTGTCAGGGACCAGTATGTTTCCACTTTATACAGTCATGTCAAATGATTAGGAGCCACTCATGTAATACAAAGTTTTTCTTTGTCTTTTTTTGTTGTAAAATCACCTGATGGTGGTGTATTTTTGTATCACGCAAACACGACCCCAGTCAGGTAACAACACTTTTCACCGTTTCATCCATTTGAAAAATTAATTCAGCAAAAAAAACAAAACAGGGGCAATACTAAGTACCCCCTTGCTGCTTCTGTAGGAGTTACGAGGTGAACTGCAGCCAGGTTCTGCTGTGCAGATCTTTATAAAAGCTGATGCTCTCAGTTATCTGTTAACCCGGGGAGGGAAAGACAAGTAATCATCTAAAAGAAGCGACTTCAGCTGCACATCAGAGTTAGGTAACCATGTCCCAGGAGTGAAGATCCCAGCAAACTGAGCCCAACATTAGACAGCGCAGTGATCAGAGTGGTACGCGAAGACTCGAGAACTACATCCCAGAGCCTGCAGACCTCCCTGAGCATGTTAGAAGGTCAGCGAGTCCATAACAACAAAACTAAAGAAAAACTGAACAGCTGTTTGGCAGACTGTCAGAGGAAAACATCTCCTATCTACGAACACGGAACATAAATTAAGTTAAAAAAAATGCATCTGAACTCTGAAATTGCACAGTGAAAACAAGCATATGTTGTCATTTATCTAAGGTTTTCATCTGCTGAATACTGACATACACCACAATCTTATGATTTTTACTGTTTTTACTGCCAAAAAAAAGCTTTTGTAATAAAAGAGGCGGAGCCATCGTTTGCACATACCTGTATATGCTTCAATGAAATAAGGAAAATCGTGCCTCAGAGTGACGCAGAGAAACTAGAATTACTTCAAGACTGAACAACTGTAATCGGTTAATCAGATGTCGTAACGTTACTCTGAACCGCGCCCGGCGTTGAGGGAGTCAGACGAAGCGATAAGATGTGTTTTTTTGTTTTCTTAACAAAGTATATGATATTATAAATATCCATTTACCTAATTAGATTACTTATACAGGAATTTAAGAACAAATATTGAAATATATAAATAATTGAATTTAAGTGATATATTTAACTTCACTGAATATAATTAGAGTATTTAAATCACTAAACTTGACTTTAGTCATTAGGGCTTCAGTGCACTATTTTTTTATGAAGGGCTCTAAAATGAAATTTGCCGCTTCACCAAACACTGATGTCGTAATGAACGCACTCAAAACCTTTAAAACAGTAAAATAGTAAGTGTAAGTGCTCAATTAAATGTAATCTTTAACATAACCAATGTCTTGTGAGAAAAATAAAAGTTTATGGAAAGTTCTAAACGAAAATCTCGGAGAACGTCCGGAGAACGTCCGGAGAACGTCCGGAGAACGTCCGGAGAACGTAAAGGCCAACAGGCTGAGCTGCACGTCGCAGCTCGAGATGATTAAAGGCAGCAAAGAACTAAATCTGTCCGAATGATGTTTGCTGATGTCCGTGAACTGAATCCCATGACAGAAGGACACAACATGAACAGAGACACGCGGTGAAAGATATAAAACACAGCGAGGAGCCGCTCCGGGACCAGACGCCTCTACAGGAAGTTGACGGAGTCCTTCGCGGCGTCGATCTGGAACTGGGCAGCACCATCCGAGGAGGTTGGAGGCACGGGAGCCGATACAGCTTCACCCTGGATGTGAGACAGACTCGTTAGCCCTTGATCAATACAAGAACCACTGTCTTTGGAACACCTGATTCCAGATCGAAGGACCTCTGAGGTAACGATCCTCCTGCAGCTCTGATTTATGTTCAATGAACCACGGATGCCTATGTAACCTTTTTATTTTTGAATGACAAAAAAAGTCCAATGTGTCCACATTTATCCATCATCTCATTTGCACCGTGAAGAGCTAAAAGGGCTCTTATTTTGAATATACTGGTTGTGGGCTGGACTGGTTTTCCTGGAGAGAAAGTGACCTGTCCAGAGCAGCTAAAGTAAGTATTCATATGGAGCATCTGGCAGCAGCTGGATGGAAGGTCTCTTTTGTCACAGCCTGGATCAGCCATGTGGCCAGCGAAGGAGGACCACGGTGGGTCCAAAGGAGCTCCAGCAGTCCTTGTTTCAGATGTCATGTCACCAGCGACATCTGAAGCAAGGATGGAAGTACAGATGGAAGCTAACTACATCCATCTATCCATTAACTTCCAAGGAGTAAACTTCCTGGGCCCAGACCTCCTCCTCTATTTTCAGCTCCTTCAGAAGACACTGAGGTGACCAGGATCCATCCTAACCAGGTACCCGAACCACCTCAACTGGACTAGACTCAGAGTGTGTGTGTGTGTGTGTGTGTGTGTGTGTGTGTGTGTGTGTGTGTGTGTGTACCTGTGGTGCAGCTGTCAGCAGGGGATCAGCCGGTGAAGCCACTTTTTCCACATTCGCCTCTTTACCTGGTTCAGCTGCAGGTGGAGGAGAGCTGTACATGACTGCAGCTGGAGCGTAGGCCTGCACACGCACGTGCACACACGCACACACACACACACACACACACACACACACACGTCACTCGTCTTTGCATGATTTGTTTTTAATCAGGAAAGAAACTGCAGTGAAAAGGAGAAAAAGAGACTATATCCTTTACCACGTATCAGGACGTAATTAAATCATCTGGTCTTTAACACGAGTAAAAACAATGACTGCTTCTGACCATCAGCTCTGATTAACTGATCATCGTTAACGTGTGTAATTGTGTTAAATTTGAGCTTTAATTACTCAGACTTTCTGGGCGGGCGCCGTCTAGGAGGCGGTTAACCCTCACATCCCATCGGAGTGTGACTATGACTATGAGATGAATAAATTAACCTGAACACTGAATCACAGACAGTTTTCATACAAATCAGGTTTTTTCTTTTAGGTTTAAAGGGCAGAAACCTCAGCAACATTACTGTTAAAATGTCCAGAAGTCAATGCACTGGGTTGTACCATTGGAGCCACAGGTGCAGGGGGGTACTGGCTTGGGGGTGGGTAACCCCACTGTGGATCTGGGGCATGTGCAGGTGGGGGGTAGGAGGGGTTCTGATGTGGGTAGGTCAGGTTGAAGCCCTGCAGGCAAAGAGTTAGATTAGTAAATCTGTGGAAACAAGAAAATTTAAACTAACTACACGTCGTGGTGAGGTACTTACTGGAGAGGGTGGGGGGTGATTCATGTGCATCAGACCAGTACCTGGAGGGGGAGGGTGAACCGTCGGAGCCTGGACAAGAATACACACAAACCTTATGCAGGAAAAGACTCTTATCTCAAACTAAACGTAGCACAAAGAATAAGTAAATTTGTGTTTGGTAGATTATTTCTTTGTTAAATCTTATATATTGGAAAGTCTGTTGATTTCCCTTTTAAATGGCGCCACATTTGTCAGGAACATGCCTGTGTGGGATGAGCAGCAGAGTACGTGGGTTCTGTCCATAAAACATTTGCCAAATCTTCTCTGCCGATGGAAAACAACTCTGACTCTTGATTGGTAGATCGTCGTTCAGCACGACAGGAGTTGAAGTGTAGTGAAGGAACTAAACGTCCACGTCTGTTTATGACCGAGTACACTTACATTTTATCATGTTTGTAAACGTTAAACTGTCCAAAATCTTAGACCAGTCCCCACACACTTTCATATTATTCCCATTACTTCTGATGAAAAGTTTCCAAATTGGGATGCATTTCCGTGAAGTTTTTGGGAGTCTTAAATAAACACTCAGGAATGTTACCGAGTCTGAAGATGTAAGTTAAATGTGGTTCACGTTTTCCTTTTCTGAGGAAAATCCTGCCGTCTGTTTGGTTGTTGTAGGTGTTACCAAATATCATACGTACCATGTTGGTGTTCGAACCGTAGTAGTGCACCTGAAAACAGGAAACAGCGTCTGTAGGTTAAACAGGACACTGGTTTCTTTTTAATGGCAGATTCCTCTGAACAAAAACAAAAACCTGCCGGGAAGCTTTTATCGCACATACAGCATCGTCGCAACCTGTAAAGTATCAAAAACCCCTTAAGTTTTATCAAATTTAAAATTAAAAGTACCCCTTTATATTTAGATAAGCAGTTTCTTAACATATTTATTTATTTAGCTCAACAATGGCGAGGACCCGAGTGAGAGCAGACTCTGGTCTGTGGATGTTCAGACGATCGGATGTTTCCTCCTGCACTGTGACTTGTGGTCATTCGTGACGTACGTAAAACATAATCAGTCCAGTCTCACCTCTCCTGGTTGTCCAGAACCGTTGTAGGGAGGACATGGTCCAACAGGACCTGCAGGAGGAGTATGGACCATTTCTGCAGAAGTCTGGAGAATCAAAAGCAAGAAATCATAAACATCTGTAGCAAAGTTACAACCAGAAATATGATCATGGACGAGAAGTTTGGTCAGAAATGCTTATAAATCCATGAGAATCCAACAGGCCTGGAAACCTGCAGGAACATCAGCTTTCCGGCTGAAGTTGTTCCATGTTTCTACTGTACCTGCAGCGTTTTAGACGTGGCGGCTTTCTTTTTGAAAATCTTCTTTTGACAGCAGCAGCAAATCCCAGCGGGGATTCCCAACAGCAAGAGCAGAGCCATCAGAGGGTTTTTAGATGAGTACTCATGATGGTCTACAGTGGAGAAAGACACAGGAGAACTTATTGACCATGAGCTGACCCAACCGTACAAACTTTCCTTGAATCAGATATCTTTCCTTCACCTCTGGCGCTTCGTGTCATCTGTAAAACTGGGAACAGCTTCACTGTTAACCGAGCACTCTAATATTCAATAATGTCGTCATTAAAGCCTTTTTAAAGATTAAGTAGTTAGAAAAAAGAAATGACGTGACGTTTTGTCCACCTGATCCTGAAATCTCTCTGAATCAGATTGTATTTACTTTATTTAGAGCTTAGTAGAGATCAAGTCAGTTTACATTCGTGTAGCTGTTAAATATAATTCACATTTAGTTAGTTGTTAAAATTAGTTGGTTTTTATCAGAATGTACCTGAACATGTATAATTGTAATAACCTCTGAATTAAAATGAAGCAACTTTATAACGTTAACGTTGATTATTTAGCTGGACATTACAACCTTAATTGAGCAACGTCGCTTCCGTAACGTCGCTTCTAACCAAGAGAAGTTGCAGTTCCTCTACTGACCACTTGACGGTGGCTCAAAAGGTGAGTCATTCTCCACTGACCTCCATGTTCAAATGTCCAAGTTTGCAGCAGAAATATGCATAATTACTCAACTGCCCATTTTTAAAAGTATGTATGTTTGTATTGTATTATTTGACGTAATTTGGTGCAGCTGTGGCTCCAGATTTGTGTCTGGACTGTTTCTGTCCTGTTCTCTGAACCAGCAGTGTCCCAACCAGACTGTTCCACGACACTTCCAGTAATTAACATTTCCATTTTGGATGAAATCAATTCATCTTTATCAACAAGCTATGTAGCGCAAGCTTATAATGATCCTTTAATTAAACCCTTACCAGATATTGACTCAGCTGTAAACTAATAATGGACTTTTCTTGAGTCGTCTCCTAAAATTATTCAATTTTTTGAATGTGTCCGACAGTGGGCTTTTGTCTGTTCTTGCCCAGTAAGATTTCAGAGATTTGATATGATCAATTACAACATTTAGGAGAGGTTTCAGCATGTAATTGGGATTAAGGAACTATATTAGGCTGGTTTAAATTGTATTTATTTGACAGATTACACTGAGTTCATGTGAATGAGGAATCGTCCTCATACACCAGATGGTGATCCACAGGGTTCTGTGTTTAAACTGCTGCTCTTCACTCTGCATATGAGCTTTCTCAACTAAGCAGTTCTCAGTTTCTAGTATGCCAAGTTTGGACTTGTGCTCTTGGTAGTTAATACTCTGAAGAACATACTTTGGAGGGTAGGGGGACTCATTTCAGTTTTTTTCTGAGAATAGAACAGTAATTGTACTTGTTTATAATGGCAAAAAAAAAAAAAAACAACTCAGAAGAACTTTAAAGGAATATTCAAATAGGCTCCATCTTGATAACTTAACCACAAATTTGAATTAGAAGAAATATATTCTTGCACGAAAACTCTTAAAACATCAAACTTTGTGGAACATGTGTCTAACAGCAAACCACCTGTCAGGTCCATCCTGGTTACAGATACAACTCTGCCCTTGCGATCTTTCAGGATGTAATGTCCCTCGTCACTGGTGTTCACGTGCTTAATCTCAATGTTCATGGAGTGTGTCTGAAGCCGATTCCAGTAATCTGGATGGTCCTGGGCCACCGGAGCACCATCATGGACCTGTGGGAGACAAACTCCTGTTACTGTCAGAATCCAACCTTGTAGCAGGCTGACAGACCCCAACGCCCAGTTCTGGGATGGAATGGCAAGGTCATCCCAGACACATGTCCAGACAAGTGTCACAGGTTACCTGAGGTAAAATAGATTAAAATAAATTTTAAAAAACTAGCTGTCAAGATAATCAGTTTCCCATTTTCCGTTCAGGTTGAGCAGAGTCAGTTTCTAGGCTTCTAGGCACTGCAGATGCAGTTAATGCAGATGGTTTGTCCAGCTCTTCAGTCTGTGGTTCCTCCACCTCAGAGAAGTTCTATACACTTGCTTCTTAACATCCCATCATCATTATGACTACTGACGACAGACAAGTCAGACTCTACTCCATCCTGGACCAAATCATTATGGTTGATGTCAAAGATCTGGGTGTAGAGCAACTGCAAGATCACCCATTTAATTCTATTCCCAAATCAGCTCTGGATTTAACTATCAACACAAATCTACTTAATTGAATTTGCAAACCCCAACTCTGCACCTTGAACACCTAACCCCTACTGAATCCATCCATCCATCCATCCATCCATCCATCCATCCATCCATCCATCCATCCATCCATCTCACCAGACTAATGTTAGCAGCTGGCCCAGAGAAGAAGAGGAAGGCGTCGGCCAGGTCGATGCCCTCCAGCGAGATGTACAGACTCTCTCCTGCGATGTGCTTCACATAGTTACGTTTAGCTGGAACAGGAAAGGGAGGGATGAGGAGGAAAAGATGAGCAAACTCCAGCCATGCATTTACATGTACAGTGTCTTCACAGGTCTGCCTAAAAGGTCAGTCAAACAGCTACAGGTGATCCAGAACGGTGCTGCCTGAGTTCTCACTAGAACTAAGAAAGGGGATCACATCACCCCAGTTCTGACCAGTTTACACCCTGGATCTCAGAGAACAGACTTTAAAATTCTTCTGTTAGTCTATAAAGCGTTGAATGTTGTTGTTGAATCAACCACCCAGACCTCTGAGGTCTTCTGGTCCAGTTCTACTCTGTTGTCCCAAGAACCAAATATGGAGAAGCAGCATTCAGCTTTTATGGTCCAAACATCTGGAACAAACTCCCTGAAAACTGCAGGAATGCTGAAATCCTCGGTTTTATTAAGGTTAAAAAATCATTTGTTTATAGGTGCCTTTAATTGAATTTTCAAAACCATTTAAATTAAACTTTAATTTCAATATTTCTCTGTTACTCCAACCTAACTTTTACTGTCGTAATTTCACTTCTGCATCTATTGTTTTTTGGGTTTTTTTCTCGGGTTTACTGTATACCTTTGTTTTTATATTTCTTATTATGTAAAGCACTTTGAAGTGTCTTTTTGCTGAAATGTGCTCCTTTGCTTTTTTACTGTGAACTTTGTGCTCCTTTAGTGTAAAAGTTTACAAATTGTCTTTACAAATATCAAAACCTTTTATTTTTGTCATTTTACATCTATTTTGGAGGATCTGGAGATCCAGTCACTGACCTGCTTTTAGTGTTTTTCTTTACTCCGGTTGAGCTTGTTTTATGCTTTTTTTTATTTTTAATCATGTTTTTAACTGTAACTCTTGTCTGTTGGATGTGTTGCTACTGCTTGTCGGCCAGGACTCTCTTCAAAAACATCTCTTAGCCCTTGCCCTTGTCTTAGCTTCTGCTATGTTGATAATTAATGTTACTTTACATTCATTCTGGCCATATCGGTCCAAATGAGGACTAGCGTAGTTCTGCTGGGACCGTTGTCGCTCGGTTGGGTTGGACCCAGCTATTCCTGCTGCGGGTCGTTGGGCGATGTAGCCTGATATACTCGCCATAGCTCGACTAAACTGTGTGTGTAAACGTAACAAGTCAAACTTTCAGCCGACTCACAAGTAACTGTGACCGTCACTGTGGCGACTTCTCGGTTCCTGTGGTCTTTCAGCAGGTACGTTCCTTCGTCGTCATAAGTCACCTGTCAACGACACACAGGCCGCATCATTGCTCTGTAGTTCAAGGATCACCGCCTCTCTGATGGAGCTTGAAGCACTCCTGGAGTTCAGCTGAAACTCACCTCCACTGAGGAACCAAAAGTCTTTTCCAGAAAATTCTCATCAAAACAATGAAAAAGAAAAAGGAGGATTCTGATTACCTTGTCGATGTACCAGCGTCTGCTGCTGCCAGTGCCGGACACCCTGCCTTTCAACGGCCTGCTGAAGTTTCAACAGTAACATTTAGGATACAGATGTTGTTTAACACCCACCCCCCCCAACTGCCCCCCACCTCACCCCGTTCATATGACTGTGTCTGACCTGTGCTTGTACTTCTCCCAGCAGACGATCTTGTTGCTCAAATCGTAAGCTGGTATGAACTCAATCTTATCTGTGTTCTCGTGCAGGGAGATCTTCAGCTGGCGACCGTGGGCCAAACGTTCACTGAAGTCATGATGGAAGGGATAGGCCTCTGAGAAGCAGAAAGTGCAAGAAAAACCACACAGAACGTCACGTACTGACACAACACAATGATCACTACAACTACAGCTACAACCAGAGCAAACCTTATATATACACAACAGATTCCGGGAACAAGCACAATTATCAGGGGACCCTGTTGTGTTTGTAGAATTTATTCATTTATTTATTTATTTTTTCAGTGTCCGTACAGCAAAAACTACACCAAATGACCTCCGACCATGAAATTATCATGGTAGGTCTGGTGCTATAATTATTTAATTGAATTCAGTTCAGCTACAGAGGGATCCCACTTCTCATCCCCCCGGTAAAAACCATTCAGGGGTACTGGAGAGGAGGGTCCATTGGATAGTTGAACCTCAGATTCAAGAGGAGCAATGTGGTTGTCTTCCTGGCCGTGGCACAGTGGACCATCTCTACACCCTCAGCAGGGTCTGTCTGGGACTCCTGTGGGGGGTTCTCCGGGAGTATGGGGTGTCACAATCCCTTAAACTGGCTGTTCGGTCCCTGTACATCAAGTAATCTCTAAATCTGAGACCATGGTCCTCAGTTAGAAAAGGGTGGAGTGCTCTCCGACTTGGGGATCAGATACTGCCCCATGTGGAAGAATTCATGTATCTTGGGGTCTTGTCCATGAGTGAGGGAAGAATGGAGATCAATAGTGTGGCATCCACAGTGATATGAAGTGAAGAAGGAGCTGAGCCGAAAGGCGAAGCTCTCGATTTACCAGTCGGCCTACATTCCTACCCTCACCTGTGGTCACGAATTATGGGTAGTGACTGAAAGAACGAGATTGCAGATACAAGCAGCAGAAATGAGTTTCCTCTGCAGGGACTCTGGGCTCTCCTTTAGAGACAGGGTGAGAAACTCTGTCATCCAGGAGGGGCTCAGAGTCGAGCCTCCGCTCCTCCTCATCAAGAAGAGCCAGATGAGGTGGCTCGGGCACCTGGTGAGGATGCCTCCTGGACGCTCTCTGGGGAAGTCTTCCAGGCATGTCCCACCTGGGAAGACCCAGGACACGCTGGAGGGACTATGTCTCTCAGCTGGACGGCGATCCCCTGACACTAGCTGGACAAAGTGGCCGGAAATGGGAATTCTGGGCTTCTTCAGTTAGGATGCTGTCCTCACAACCCAACTCCGGATAAGTAGAAGAAAATGGATGAATGAATGGATGGATGGATCAATTCAGTAGTATTTATACAGCTTTATTTTTTAATATGAAAATATATGTTCTTATTGAAGGACAGTCAGCAGGGATAACAATGTTTAGACCTTTACAGTCTGGTCAAATGCACCTTTATGCAAACGTTAAATCCTAAAATCAATATTTACTCTGATGTAAAACAAAGATGTTGCTTAGCTACAGCGATGATGCTCACCTGCACTCAGAGAAGCAGCCAGCAGGATCAAAACTCTCCACATCATCTGCAGAGGAGTCCGAATTTTCATTAAAAGGAAGGAAAACAAGAATATTGCATCAGCAATAAGCTATTTGACAGTAATACATCCTATTCTTGTCCGTGGTGCTGCATTTGTTTGGGCAGTGTGTTGATTCGGCGTACGTTTATATATTTTTCCATCCACTTAAATAGCCAAAGGGGAGTAATTTAAAAAAAAAAAAAAAAAGCTTTTTTCCAGGACAACCACAAGAAGAGCCAGTGGTTTGAAGACAGCAGTCAACAAACCACCAGAACAATCTGGACAAGGTACTAATGCAAAATTACAGACCCATCTCAAATCTTCTGTTCATCAGTGAGGTTATTGAAAAAGCTTAAATACCTTCCTAACTCTGACCAACAGCTTTGATGTCTCCCAGTCCGGTTTTTGTGCTCACCACAGCACTGAGATTACCCTTGTCGCAGGTGTTCAATGACATCAACATAAATACTGACTGTGGAGGAAAAACAGTGCTGGTATTATTAGATCTCAGTGCAACGTTTGACACTGTTGACCATGGTATAAATGTCTAGAGTGACTGGAGAATTGGGTTGGACTTTCTGGGACAGTACTTGACTGGTTTGAGTCTTAATTAAAGGACAGGTACTACTTTGTGTCAAGAGGTAACTTTACACTGGAATCAACAAAAATTACATGCGAGTTCCTCAAGGTTCCATCCTAGAACCCCTTCTATTTAACATCTACATGCTTCCACTAGCTCAGACAAGATAAGTTAACATAACAACGCAGATGACACACAACTTTACAATACAACTTCACCAGGTGACAATGAGCCCATACGAGTGTTGAGCAGATGCAGTTGAGCAGTTTTCAACCAAAACAAAACTGATGTAGTTGTTTTTGGTCCAAAAGAGGAGTGTTTACGAGTCAGCTTCTGGTATTACAGCTACAAACCACTGATAAGGCCCTAAATTTGGGTGTAGTCGTGGACTCTGACCTGAACCTTCAGAGACACATTAAAACAATTACATAGTGCGCCTTCACCTGAAGAACATCTCCATGATCAAAGGACTAATCTCTCAGCAAAGCGTTGAAAAACTCATCCATGCGTTTGTCTTCAGTTGAACTGATCACTGCAACAGTCTCTTCACAGGTCTGCCTAAAAAGTCAATCAGACGTCTACAGCTGATCCAGAATGCTGCTTTCCGAGTTCTCACTAGAACTAAGAACGTAGACCACATCAGTCCAGTTCTGAGGTCCTTAAACTGGCTCCCCGGACCTCAGAGAAAAAACTTCTGTTAGTTTATAAATCACTGAATGGTTTAGTCTGATCAGAAAGTCAAAAAGATCTCCACCAGTTACCTGCTCATTACTGCGTACTTATATAAACTTCTCCCGATAAAATAATCATCCCAAAAGACCAAAGCAGCATGCAGGAAGGAAGGACGGACAGTTTTTTTGTTCCCATTCATTTAATTTTTACTTTCTGTCTTTGTCAAAATCTCAAAGGTCAGGGTTTTTTTTAGTTTGTTACCCACAATCCTTCACTCTGACAGTTTACAATGACAGACACCAACAAGCTACCAAAAAGGTCAGGTGCAGGAGGTGATCAACGTAAAGATGCAGCTATTTTTGTCAGAACCTAAATGCCTCACTAGCTCCATACAGTAGGCTATGGAAAACCAAATGGGTCAAAATTCACCCACCTTAAATCGTCGCTTCATGTTTAAAATTGACGTGCCTCTTTCTGTTTGTAGATTTATCTGAAGTGTTGCAATGATCAGTTTTTACCTCTGATTTTATTAAATAAGGTCTTCTATTTCAGTGCAAATTAAAAATGTTGTATCCAACCTTCACGAACTCTATGGTGTACATTTTTGCCGATTCTTCAACTATCTACACGTGATTGGTTAAATTCTACCATAGGCCTTGGAGAAATGTGCATTTTTTCAGCTTTGGCTGGAATGATCTTAGAGACGTTGGTATTAAGTTTTGAAGTTTCAGTTACTCAGGGTGACGACTTGATTTTAGCTCCAAAATGTGCAGCAGGATTTCTGGACTTTTTTTGTTCACAGCATTATAAATCTTTAAGTTTTGTTCATTGCAGTTTTGCAGGAGTGCTGTGTTCCTGACAAAAACCAAACACAACCAAGTCCACTTAAGGGCCCGGATAGCTCAGTCGGTAGAGCATCAGACTTTTAATCTGAGGGTCCAGGGTTCAAGTCCCTGTTCGGGCGATAGTATTTTTGGCTATCAACAACAGTGAATCACTGTGGGCCCCTGAGCAAGGCACTGCTCCTAGTGAAACTAGTGATGGGTTAAAAGCAAAGGCGAATTTCAGTGTGTTTCGTCAGATATATACTGACCACAATAATGAAGTTTCCAATTTGTTGCAATAATCTTAAAGCATCAACAAACCTACATGAACCAGAAAGTCACATTTGTAAATATAAGCCTCTAAAATGTGATTGACACTTTTAAACGGTAAACCCTTAGACACTTTAGGTACAGCCAATAACTGAAACCTTGTTTAGTTTTATGAAGCTTCAGATTTTCAGCTCGGTTGCTTCATGTGATGTCGACAGGTGTGAATTCTAGTGGCTCTGATGGACAGAACTTCATGAAATTAGGATGACAATTGAAAAAGCTTTGAAATGGATTGTGCAATCAAAATTTTCGTTGCTGTGGTCGGTATGTGTACAATACCAACCCTTGTAAATGTGGATTAAATGCTTTGCTTTTTTTATTTACAGTGGGATCATTTTAGTGCCTGAAATTGCCAAATATGGATAGATTTGATTTAGGAGAGCTCGTGAATCAGAAGAAGACAAGAAATCTTCGTTTGAGCCCAAACGGCTCCTGGGATAAGAGCCAAAATGTAAATTTTGATATTGCAGCACCACTGAGCCTCGATCCAGAAGTTAGTTGGTTGGCACTTGTCGGTTTCAGAGGCATCAAAAATGAATCAAAAATCTTATTTCCAGACTTGACATAAACACAGAACTAAAATATGCTGCAGTTCCTCTACTGTCCAGTCTACTGTCTGGCTTCCAACGTGAGTCCATTTCTATTGACCTCCATGTTAAAATGTACAACTTTGCAGCAGAAATAAACTTATTTAAATCACAAAGGGTTTGTCTAGTAATTCTATAAGGTGTGTTTCCACTAGTGGGAGTTCTGGGTAGATTTTTCAGGGCTGGATCATTGGTGCTTCATTACCTAGAACGGCCCTGCAAAAGCGGCTTTTAGAAACCTTTACAGAGCAAAAACATTCCTGTAGTAGGAGAGGTCCTCAGGTTGGCCAACAGGACCCTAAATCTAAATTGCATCAGCATTCTCACATGAACATAAATTATGTGACACCAACTCATTTGAACCATTTGAACCAGAGATATTTTGTACATTTGATGAAGTTGGAGATTACATTAAAAACAATGATAGGTGGACCAGCGAGTCGGTTCAGGTATTGGTGGAGTGTCATACCAATGTAGAGGTCTACAAGGGCAGCATAAATTGAAAAAGCAATCAGAAGCGGACGAGCATCCCTTGTTTATGTGTTTCTTCTCGTCGTTCTTCTTTTGTTGCATTCTTATTTTTTGTCTTATTTTATGCTGCTGGCCGTTAGTGAAAAGCAAAGACTACATTACAACCACCTCCTGGTCGGCTGTGTCAACTGGTTCAGTCAGTGGTTCTTGTGTGGCGCTACAGTGTCATGGAGACACCCGGCTGAAGGGGGTTAAGGAGCCAGTCGGCCACGTTAGAGGTTCCTGCCAGGCAGGTCGACATGGAAGTCCTGCCCGTGGAAACGCGCCTCGAGTCTGTGGGTTAAACGGACACAAATGTGGACGCGTTGGGCTTTCCACAGAGGCGGACTGAGGTCGGAGGAATGAGAATACAAAAGAGAAGTCTGCAGCTGTTGTTCTTACAGAGAGGTGTGGTCCAGTGCAGAAAATTAATTAATTAATCAAATAAGATCACTGCGTTATCCATTCCCGACGACCTCCCTTCACGCGCACACGGGGATCCACATTTATAATCCCTACAACTGGATTTTACAAACAGTAAAACAAATAAATAAATAAATAAATAAAACCGAACCCCCACAGCCCCGGTCTGGAAAAACAAATGCAGCAAAGCCCAAGAATGTACGCATCCTCACGCGTGTTTGTGTTTGCGCAGACAAACGGACTTCACGCGGTCAGCTTTTACTCACGCTCTCCGTGGACGGCGCGCGCACCAGCAGCCTGTTTGTGGACCAGATCGTGGACAGCGCGTCAGACCAGAACTGGGAATATACTGGGAGGAGGAGAGACGGGGCCACGGAGTGCTGCCTTCACCGACCGTGGGAAATATTCCCTGAACACTTCAGATAAACAAGATAACCTCCAGGCATCATCTGTGGCTCTCAAGTGAAGATTTATCCGTTAAACGTGGAATCTTTCTCCACAACAAATATAATGCTAATATATACAGTATAATAAATATTATTATTATTATAATGGCACTACTTTTATCACAATATTGTAAACATAGTTTTATTATGGTGAATTGATCATCAGCATCTGTAAAAGCATTCAGGTGCAAGATATCACAATGCAAACAGGGAAAGACATAAGCTTAGACAAGCAACTGTAGCTGCACAGTTTTGAAAGGGTTTTGAAATCATTTCCAGTCATTTCTGTTTGACGATCAACCTTCTGCAGTGAGAAAGACTATTCACAAGTGGAAAACATTCCAGGAGGTTGTCAACATTTCCTGGAGCGGACACATGAGACCAAAGTGGAGTTATTTGGCTTTAATGTCCAGAACCACGTTTGAAAAAAATAAATAAATCAAACTCAGCATTTCAGCAGACACACCTCCCAGTGTCAAGCAGGGTGGGGGATGGGTGGTGATTTGAGGACCCCTCCTCTCTAAACCAGAGTACACCAGAGCCAAACAGAGGACATCTGCGAGACAGCTAAAACTTAGCTGAAACGGTGTCATGTGACAGGACAAGGATCCCAAACACAGCAGCAAATCCATATCAGAATGGATAGAAAAACAAAGAATCTAGATTTAGGAATGACCTGGTCAAAGTCCGGACCTCAACCTGATTGAAATGTTCAAGAAGGATCTCATAGGTCTGTGCATAAACAAATACTCAAAAACCTCAACGAACCGAAGCAAAGTTGTGAAGAAAAATAGACTTAAATTCCTCTCGCATCCATCTGACAGATGGAAAAAGTCATGGAGGATGCAAATACTTCGAGTTATTGCTGCTAAATGCTGTTGAATCCTCTGGGAACTTACTATCGCTCACAAGATTGTTTTGTTTGTTGCTTCACTTGTGTGACATCACTATTGGCTCTGTCTGAGGTCGTGCATACAATACTAAAACCCCCTGTGATGAAATGATTTTTATGTTTTTATGCAAAAAAAACAAAGCAACACAACATTTACTGAGCCAATTCTTTCACTGTCAGCGTCATTAAACCACTAAATTTACACGTCCAAGCTACTCCAGAAACCTGGAACCTGTTACCTGCTGAAACTGTTACCCGCAGATGTGCAACACAAATCTTCTTTGAAGTCAAATACATTTTAAAAGCTCTCATGTTGAAAGTGTATTGAATCAACAGTTTATTCCTGTTTTGATTTGGTTTTTTTATAATTTGATCATAGTAGGTATTAAGTTCTTACTTATTTTACACAAAAAAAGATCACATGGGCAATACAAAGTACCCTTTAACTGTGTCCATAGGATTTAAGATGGTAAAGTTCAAGCTGGAGCTTCTAGTACCAGCCCTGGATGAACTGATCATCAGCAGGAATGCAGACATCTATAAAAACGTTTTTGGAGAATTCAAGTGTGGGTTAACACAACGCCAAGAGGGGAAGACATAAGCTCTGGATGAATGAGAATTGCTGCTGCACATCAGCCTGGAAAGGTAAATTAAGCTGTTTTGTTTTTTCTAATAATCTGCAGTTGGGGACCTTGTCAGACTAAGTTATTGGATGCGCAGAGGAAAGATAGGTATTTACTCTTTTACCAAAGTCTGGAGTCGGTATGCTTGACTGCAAAGGGTCTAACCCAGTTAGCAGCAGATCAAGTGACCGCAGGTCCCATGGAAGTCTTCTAATCCTTGTTTCTCCTTTGGTAGCTATAGTTTTGGATGTCGTTCAGATTCAACACTTTCTTGTAATTAATGCAAAGTAATAATTAATTGGCATAAACTAAGTCAACAAAGCTAAAATGTCTAACTGCAATTGACGTAAGGTGGGTGTGTTCCCCGTGTGCAACATGGTGCCACGCCACACGAGCGAAGCTTCAAAAGCACTCTTCAGGAAACCTTTGGGTCATGTGATGGAGGGCGTGTCCAGTTCAACCTGTGCAGTCTACACAAAGAAAACAAAACAAACAAACAAAAAAAAAGCAAAACCAAAAAGAACAAGGAATCGAGACTGAGGTTCACGGATTTAGGCGATCATGAGGCTGTTTTAGACCTTTGTCAAGTTTGTGAGTTTTAATAAACTGTAATAAATAAATAGATAAACTCTCTTCAGTACTCATAAGTGTGACATCTAGTCCAAGACAGAACTCTGAACGCCTCTTGAACTTCCTGTCCCCCTTACAACCACTAAATGGTGCTAAAGAACATAAAATACAGACCGTTAACGGCCTGCGTCTGCCAGCAAATCACCAGTAATTACAGGGACATTAACGCTTCACAACACTGATCATCTCACTTTTATTCAATTTAAATGTGACATGAAATGCTCTTGATTCCCGTTTGACTCTGATTCTGTTCACCTCTAATGGCTTCTGTTTTAGCTGTTCGATCTGGGAGAAACCTGGAGGTAAAGTCTGGTCTAGAGCAGTGAAACACCATCGCACAGACCCATTCTGTGTTTCATTTTTAATCATCAGTTAACACCTGTCTTTTAGAGGCGGCCTGCGTCCGCTGTGTTCAGCTGATTCACCCCCAGTGGGTCCATGGTTTTATTGGATATACTGTATTTAGCCTCTGAATAAACCCTCTGAGGGTGTGGGTGTGTTTACATTTGCAAGATGTTCAACAAGTGGTTCAAATGTGTAGTTGGATTCAGCTCTGTTGGAGGCCAGTGTTTTGGTCTCAGCCAGTGTTTTCCGGTGGACGGGGGAGGGAGCTTTATGTCCTGAACACTGTTGTCCTAATCCGTTCTTAGAGGATAGAGGCTTAGTTGGTCCTCAGGGCAGGTTGACCAGCTCGTCTCAGCGGGAAACAACTCCTGACGTTCTGTTCGTGCAAAGTGCTGAATTATTCCTCTAATGAATCATTTATCTTTGTTTCTGCAGCTTTGAAGGCCGTCTCATGGTCCAGACTCTGGATTATTGGAGCTGATCGTTTCCACTGAGCTCCTCCGGAGGCCATTTTTAATACCGTAGCTGTGTCGGGAGAGCACTGACACCTGTAGGTTTGTCTTCTCGTTTGTGTCGGACCAGAACTTTGCACAATGAAGGACCGGCTGGCACAACTGAAGGAGGTGAGTGAAATGCTGTTTTCTCGGGGTTAACGTACTGTGGAGCTCTAAAGTCCATCTGAACCCAGCTGCAACCTGTTCTAGTGACGTTCAAACTGACAACAAACGTGAAGCCTGATTCAACTGAGGCTGACTGAAACAGCTGCTGATGCTGATTTGGATCATAACGCACGTTCGAATGCTTTGAACTTTATAGTAAAGAATGACTGAATGAAGACTGAAGACATCTGTGACGTCAACAGGACACACTTTAGCTGAATATGTCACTTTGGCCAAAATATTTTCCACCTTTTCAAGAGGTACAAAATGATTTTCCTTCTTTGATGGAAGGGCACCGACAAGTTGTTGGGTTCATGCAGTCTGCTAACAACATAAAAGTAACAGTCACCGTTTTCCAGAACGTCCCAACTAGTTCTGGTTTGATTTTCCTCAGTGAAACAGAAACACTCTCTTTGTCCTGCTTGTTCTGGTGCGTCGGTGCGTCTCTGTGGCGGTTAGGTGGTTTCTTTGTCAGCTTCAGCTTGGTCTTCTTCTCAAACGTGTCTCAACAGAAAAGCGATGCTGGTGGAGATGACATCGAGGTTCCTGTGGAGAACGAGGCTTTCATGGACGACTTCTTCTCCCAGGTTTCCTGCCTACGCCTGTCGCTGCTCTTGTTTTCTCCAAAAATACTTGTCTCTCTGACTCATGGTTTTGTGTGTGTGGGTTTCAGATTGAAGATATTCGTACCAGTATTGATAAGATGGACGAGAGCGTGACGGAAATCAAAAAGCTGTACTCCGCCATCCTGTCGGCTCCTACACCTGACCAGAGTGAGGGCCTCACAAACATCCCGCTTGTTGATTTTCCATCCTTTCAGGTCCTCCTGTTACATGTTTATACTTTGTCTTTCAGAAACTCAGGACGATGTGGAAACGCTCACCAACGAGATCAAGAAATCCGCCAACAATGCCAGGAACAAGCTGAAGAGTCAGTACCTTTGTTCTTCCTTTGTTTCTTGTCCTTCCAGTGGACCAACAGAAAGAGTGAGCTGTTTCTGGTTCTGCTGTGACAGTGTCGGTCCACGTCTCACCAGTGAATCAGAGCCTGTTTCGGTTGTGTTTACACCTGCGCAGGTGTGTGTTTCTCACCTGCAGCACGTGTTTCCTGTGTCCTGTTTGCGTTTGAGCAGGTATCGAACGGCAGCTGGAGGCAAACAAAGATGATCGAGCGTCGGCTGACCTCAGGATACGGAAGTCACAGGTGAGACGACACACCTGTGACTACGCGACTACGTAAAAAGAAGTGGTCACATCTTCTGTGTGTTGGAAACCCTCTTGTGGGAGTTCTGGTCACGACCAGGTGACTCTACCAGATCCTGGTTAGCCCAAGTGGTCAAATGGCCGTGCACCTGCTTAGAATATGCCCGCCTCTCCTCTTTGCTCAAGTTCAGGGCGCTCACCTGGTTGTCTAGAGGCCACAGTCGTTGTGCAGCTAGATCTGAGTTGAGTATCTCCCCATCTACTGTCTAAGGCGTCTGGGGACGCTAAATACAACAATGTTAACAAACATGAACTAACATTCATTTCAGGAGGTTTTTCAGTTGTTACATCTGATCGGCCCTGCTCTCGTAGCAAATGGTAGCTTGTTCCACCACTGAGGAACCTCGTAGGGGAATAGTCTCCACTGAGATCACCTTCAATGTTCTTGTGATGAGCAGCTGGGAAGAGTCATAAACATCTACAATTAGGCCAAACAGGCAAGTATGGACCCTTTGTAGGTGATTGTCAGAGACTTGTGTTTGATGGAAACAGCTACAGGTCGTCGGTGAAGATCAATGAACAGAGCTGTCACATGTTTGAGTTGAATAAAAACCAGATGCATCGCTGGACTTTTTGTAGAGGTTTTATCGAGCAAGCGGTAGACCAGGAAGGAGAGGCGGCATGATCAGGGAAGGACAACTGGTCATCTGTCTTGACAACCAATCAGAAACACTCGTTCTTCATCTCCTTTCAGCAAGCGATCTTGGCCAAGAAGTTTGTGGAGGTCATGACAAAGTACAACGAGGCTCAGATGGACTTCAGAGACAAAAGCAAAGGACGAATCTCCCGACAGCTGGAGATCAGTAAGTGTCTTCTGGTTATATGCTGCTCCACTCAACCAGTGCAGAAGACAATCTCAGGACACCTGAACTCAAACTGGATCATCTCATGTTTGGCTGTAGGAGCCTCTTTAGCAGCCAAAGTGAAGTGAAACAAACATATGCAAAGTGACGTAGTGCCATACGGTACTTCTTCATGCATGATTTATTGCTAATTGGTCCTCCGATCACTTCCAAGAGACTCTACCATCAGAGAACATTGTGACCTACATTACTGTATATCAGCTGTGATTTTAGATGAAGATGACAAAACCTCAGTTTGGAGCAACAGCTTCGAACAGTTTCTTCAAGCCATTGTATTTAGTTCTTTAGTCCTGAAGTGCAGATGTCACTTTTAAGTAAAATTCCTCTTTGATGACTCATTAGGAGACTAGACAAAGGAGTTTTGACCTTTTACACCAGAAAGGGCCAGTTAAAAGCATTTGAGATATTTAGATTTCGTGCAAATTTAAGGGTAATGGAAACACGAAAATTAACTGACTTGTATAGACCTTGATGATAAGCAAAATAAAACGCTGTGAACGGACTCCAACTGGTAAACAGACATAACGTCATGTTGTGGAGTCTGTGGGTAAACAACTCCGAGCGTTTTAAAAGAGACTGGAACCACATATGAGGAAAGGTTCAGTTTAGAAGTCGAAAGTTCCCGCGCATCCTTTTTCATTTGTCAAATTCCAGAATAAAAAAGTCATGGTGACGTATATGCGTTTAAACCAGAAGACTGCCGCGCCATTATCACATTTATCATGAAGCCTTCGGGTGAACTAATGTCACCAATCCAGCAGAGGAGGCGGCACATATCTTTGTGACAGCATTGTATGTGCATATTAAACATGTCCATAAGACCGCTGTCGGTGGAAGGTCAGCACCTACGTAACAGCGGTATGTGCTCCACAGCGGGGAAGTCTACCACTGATGAGGAGCTGGAGGAGATGCTGGAGGAGGGGAACGCGGCTGTCTTCACTGCGGGGGTAAGTCTGATGTGTTGCAGAGTTGATGCAAAACACAGGCAGACATCACAGGAACAGTCGGTTAACTCAGAAAACCAGTGAGGTACTGACCTGATGAGTGTTAAGGGTCCCGTGTCAGGCTTCTTCTGACTTTCAAAGATTCACAATTGAGTTAAACTTTAATATACCACATTTTTAGGCTGTTTGGGTGTCATAAGTCCTCGTTTTAGCTCTGGTGGCATAATTCAGATGTCATTTAACTTTAAATGGGCATCTTTAAACAGATTTGATCTGAATGAATGTGAAGTTATATTTTTGCAACATAAGTCAGGTATGTTAAAATAAGTAGGACTGAGATGAGGCGTTCATGGTCAAGTCGGACTTCTGCCCTTACTGTGTGCGATTTCTTTAGGAAGGTACAATAATGCCAAATTGAGCAGGTGAGCAGAGAGAGGGCAGGATCGCACACGGCGCTCACCAGAACGCACAGCAAACACAAAGGCTGCACCTTCAAACAATTCTGAAACACTTTCAAAGTGAAATGACTCTGCTGTGATGTTTCATCATCACGAGCAGGAGTCACGATTGCATAATGTGGGACCTTAAACCAACATTTGGAGATATGAGAAAGGCTCAGCTTTAAGCCCATAAAGGCCATTTGCACCTAAACAAAAAGTCACTGTCACATAGCTTCTTTACAGCAAAAGTGGACAGTTCTGTCAGATGGGTAGTTGTAAGTGTGTTCTACTTATTATTAGGGCCTTATTTTATTTTGTTTTTATACTGCTGTAATCATCCATGTTTTACCTTTATTTTCATACCAAATTTAACTGCAGCTTGTATTTGATGAGATAAACTCATTTTAAATAAGGAATTCAATTCAATTCAATTCAATTCAATTCAATTCAATTCAATTTTATTTATATAGTATCTATTACATCATAAGTTGTCTTCAGGATCTTTCCAGAGACCAGAACATGACCCCCGATCAATTATTACATAAACAACGGCAGGTAAAAACTTCCCTAGTGGAAGAAAAACCTTAAAACAAACAGTGGCAAGAAAAACTCCCCTTTAAGAGGGAAGAAACCTGGATCAGGACCTGGATCATAAAGGGGGAACCTCGTGCTGAAGACCAGCCAGGTAGAATAGGAAGTAAAGAGAGAGGAGAGACATAGACACACCGCCAAAGGTACAAGACAGGATACATCAGTATAATTATCTTTTAACTGGAGAACTAAGAGTTTTCTGTCCATCAGACTGATACCTGGTTAGTTGGTGGACTACAGAGACCACTATATAAACAGGCGTAGACAGCAGACACTGAGGTGGTCAGATGGTGGGACTGCAGGTCAGTGGATCACGTTGGTGTCCCTCTGCAGCAGGTCTACAGCAGCAGATCCAGGATGAAGCTGTGTGGAAGACCAGCTGCTCTAGTCAGGTCCTGCAGCTGCAGCTGTGACTACTGGCCCTGACACATTAAAGTTTACACTAATTATATGTTTTACTAAACAGAATTGTTTGAAGTTTGGTTTTAAAGGTGGAGGTGTTGTCATCTTCCTTAACCCAAATTGGAAGTTGGTTCCTGATAACAGAAAGTTTGTCCTCCAAATCTACATTTGGATCTTCTAGGAACTACGAGTAAACCTGCACTCTGAGAATGAAGAGCTCTGTTAGGAACATAAGGAACTATCAGGTCTTGCAAATATTGCAGTGCTAGGCCATTTTGGACTTCATATACAAGTAATAAAATGTTGGATTGGATTCTGAGCCTAATGGAGTCGCTGAAGCTGAAGAAATGCCCACAGCTGCAGCTGGGTGGCCCTGGTTGATTTCCTCTCTAATGCTGACAATTTTATTGCTAAAGAAGCTCATGAAGTCTTCACTCCTGAGAGCTGCAGGGATGCACGGCTCAACAAAGTTGTGTCCTTTTATCAGCCTGGCTACAGTGCTGAACAGAAAACGTGGGTTATTTTTATTATCCTCTATCAACAATGAATAACAAACTGTTCTAGCTTTGTGAAGAGCTTTTTTATATACTATTAGACTATATTTCCATACACAATAGAAATCTACAGACCTACCTCTTTCTTTCCATTTTACACACTTGTTGTTTCAACATACAAATATGGTAATTATACCAGGGAGTTAAGTTCCTACCATTAGAGAGCCTCTTTCTCAGAGGAGCAACTACATCTAAAGCTGAGTGCAACACATCTGCAGTGCAACCGACAAGGAAATCAACATCTGCAGAGGTGGAACCGAGGTCGCAGCCCTCAACTGCTTCACTATGTTCCACTGTGGGAAGTAATTCCTCCTATTTTGCGCTTTAATGTTGAAAGTGTTAAATTCAAACCTTATTAAATAGTGGTCAGGTAGGAGGGAGATTATTGGGTTCTACACCGTAGGTGAGGATGAGATTGAGGGTATGCAGAAATGTATAAAACAAGCCTCATATAGGAAAGAAGGTGCTCTTTCATTTTCTCATGTGATTGGATCATGCAAAAAAAACAATACCTGTTTATTTTATCCAAATATTATATAAATGAACAAACTGCTGACTTCGATGAACATTTTCTGATTTCTGTTGTTACCTCACCTGTGTTTTGTTTTGTCTGTTATTTCTACTCTATATTTGAGATTATTATCCTTAGTTATCATTTTCTTCTAAGTTTTATATCTTGTAGTTACTTAAAACATGCACCGTATGTTGGAGTTTGATTGGTTTGGTCATTTTGCTTCACTTGCAAAGATCACGGAGTCAAAGATCAACCAGCAGGCCCTGAATGAGATCGAGGCTCGTCATAAAGATATCATGAGGCTGGAGAGCAGCATCAAAGAGCTCCACGACATGTTTGTGGATATCGCCATGCTGGTTGAGAACCAGGTAACCACACAGCCAGAGTACATGATGACGGTCTTGTTAAGAGTCAAACATCTCCAAACATCTCCATCTGTCTTACAGCCGACCCTCCAGATTGAGGAAAACTGGGTTTTGACACCTCATTTGTGTCTTTTTTTTTGTTGCTCTGAAACATAATTTGTCTCTTTTTATTGTCATTCCAGTGACTTCCATCAGTTAATGAAAGTATTTTATGAAGCGAAACATCACCTTCTCTACAGTTTATTATAAGTGATGTTCTCCAGAAAAGCACGCAGCTGCTGACCTTTCACATGTGCTCCATAAGAACACACGTGAAATGAAAAATGTAACCAATAATCATCTGACTGAGCCTCACTTTTAGCTCTGGTTGTCTTTAAGAATACAGTTGGAGATCCTTAGTCCACTTTGGCTCAAAACACCAAGAGGTGACCTGACATCACTGCTGATGTAAGATTGAAAACAAACTCACGATCGCCACTGAAACAACCGGAAACTGACAAAAGTAATGATAAATAGTATTTTACTGATTACAAACTGAGGAGATGGATAATACGAATGGAAACTAAAGAGACCAGAACAATTTCTAAAGAGATCCAAGGTGAACTGTGAGGTCAAGAATCAGTGTCAGATCCCACCATCCATCACTGTTGGAACCAAAGTGGATGACTGAGGAGGACTCCACTGGTGGAAGAACATCAGAAAAAAAATGACTGGAGTTTGTCCAAATGGTCACGATGGTAGCTTCTGTGAAACCTGGAGGAGGGTCGGTTCTGAGCTGAGCTGCTTTGCTGCATCTGGTTCAGGGGGTCTTGAATCTGTGCATCTATAATGAAATCTGAAGACCATCCAGACGTTCTGGAGACAGTCGCAGGTCACGAGTCCTCCAACAGGGTAAAGAGCAAAAACACACAACTAAAACGTATGTGGGTCTGGCCAGTCGTAAACTTCAGCGGGTCCTCGTGAGGGACAGTGAAGCCAGAAGAAAACCGACAAAAGCATCAATGAAGAGGGAAAACAAACTGTAGCAATGTTTGGTGGGGCGGACCTGGACTTTCACATGTTTCAGATCGGAAAACTGTAAAATATCTGACACTAAAAGCATCTCAGACAGCTATCAACCACTGATGGACTGGCACCGCGGCCCCACCTACACCAACCTCACCAAGACCCAGAATCCCTCAATACCACCACTGTTACCAACTCCGTTAATCCTGACTGCAGGCCAATAAATCAGTTTTATAATTATTCAATTATTGATTGAATATTGTGACTCAGTAATGCTGGGCCAGTGCAGGAACCAACCAGCAGCTTCGCGGACGGGTGGTTCATTTGCAGTCTAGATGCAGAGCGGTGGATTCATTCGTTATTCATTAGACCTCTCGGCCAACTTTTTGTTGATGTTTTGTCATCAGTTTTCTGTTTTCTTCCGGTTTTCCTGTCCATCATGAGGATCCGGGATCCGCTGAAGTTCATGACTGGCCAAACCCACATGTAAAACCACGCCCATTCATTTGAATATAAAAACATGGAATAAAAACAGCCCTGAAATAAAAGCGGCAATGCAAAATAAAAGTGACATGAAATACGTAAAAGCGGAATTACAAAATAAAAGTCTCACTAATAAAAAATATACTATTAAGGGTCATGAAATAAACAAAGATACCATTTTCAAATAAAAATGTTGTGAAATAAATAAATTGTCATTTAATGTTTTTTTAATTATTAATTCATTTTGTATTTATTACATTTTAATTCATTTAATTAAGTACTTAATAATTTAGGTAGTTATTTATTTATTTAATTTCAAATGACATGGCGTTACATAAAAACCAGCCGAGAACCAAACACTGGACTATGACTAAGTGTCCTTCTATGAGTCCTGATCTAAATCCTGTTGAACATCTGCAGAAATTGAATTAATTTGAATTAAAAAAATTTCTCTCACTGAGAGTTTGATTGACTGACTCAAAACATTGTGCAAGAAAATATTAGTTAGTTAGTTTTTTTTTACTGAGTCCTTTGAACCCAAATTCAGATAATGTCTGGTTTTCATTGGTCAATTAAACGTATTGTTTATTATTACTTTTGTCATTTTAAGGTTATTGCAGTTGTGTTTGTGGGTTTTTTCTTTCTTTAATGGAAGGAAACAAATACATTTGTCCACATGTGTTTGTCCAACAATGACATGAACGTGAAAACAGATGCTGTAATGCTCATGAGAGCAGAATCACCCCATCCGTGAGCTGTAAAGCAGAGATGGTGACTGTCTGGTGGGGTGACAACCAGAGAAACCACCTGACCTTCTCCGACACATGAACCTTCCCCCTCTAACAGGGAAGATCACCCCTCATCCAAATGTCCGTCTCTGTTTTCTCTACTCCCAACTCTTAGGGTGGCATGATTGACAGAATCGAGAGCAACATGGACCAGTCGGTGGGTTTTGTGGAGCGGGCGGTGGCCGACACCAAAAAGGCTGCCAAGTACCAGCAGGAGGCTCGAAGGGTGAGCTGGTTATGAACGAGAAGAAATAAAAGAAGAGAGAGAATAAATGTTGATGGGAATCTACCATAACCTGGTGTTGTGCTCTCTTTCTGCCTCGGTTCTCCAGAAACAAATGATGATCTTCTGCTGCTGTATGATCCTGGCCATCATCCTCGGCTTATTCGTCTACAGCTTTATCAAGTAGAGAAGCTCCAGAAGGCCGCCCATCAGCTGAGGGGAGACCGAGGACAGCTAGTGGTGTGTGGTTTCAGGCACTAAAGGCTCCACATTTTAGTTTAGAGTAGGTCATGAAGCCTGCCAGTGGTTCCCAGATCTGAGTTCAGTTTCCATGACGTGTGTGCTTCATTACAGTCACATCCAAAGGGAAGTGTGTCCATGAGAACATCTGCCCTTGTGTCCTAGTCATGTCTGAGTGGGCAGCTTCAAGAACAAGGGCTGTATAATTACTAGAAACCCCCCTCGCTACGTTACTCACAGGTTTTCAAGCCTCTTTTTGACTGCAGGTCACTATGTTGCAAATGGGTGAAACAAAGACTGCCAACTCAGTTGGGACACGCCCACCTTGCATCAGGCCAGTGGGGTTGGCTGACTTAGCTTATGTTAACCTGTGATCCTAACGGAGCTGTAGAGCCCCTGGTGAACATTTGCAGCCGGATCTCCCGTTTTAAATGTTGTTTCGGCTGCAAATTTGGACATTTTTAACATGTAGGTCAGTGGAAATTTACTCGTTTTTGCCGGCAACCTGGTGGTCATTGGAGAACCTGCACTCTCTCTTCGTTCCACAAAAGTCTCAACCCAGAGGTTGGAGTGCTGGTGCTTGCTGAAGAGTCCAGACCATTCAGTGCACGCAGCTGTTCATCCTTTCGATTGTTGTTCAGCCTTGTAGAGCCAACAGAGCGTAGTCCTAATTCTGCTGGTTTCAACCAAGTAGTCACAGAACCAACAGGCCAGTGAGCCCACTGAAAACCGGAGCACAGACGTTTCACTGGACCACTTTTGGCTGCGTACAGTCCACACGTAACACGTGTTACGTGTGGATGTCCATTCATTCAAATTCAAAATAAAAATATTTTATTTGTCCCCTGGGGACAATTTAAGAAAATTCCTATGGGAACCTCAATGATCTCTGACATAGTTGCATAACTCCTCCTTCTGATGTGCAAATATTTGCCTCCCATGGGATTAACAATATTTCAGCTTGGGCACTGGGTTCCAGAGAGAACGTATACGATGTTCCAGCATCCGGAGCTGGCTTGCATCATGGGAATAACCAGATTCAAACGTTTTGCGTCGCCCTCCACAAATGTTTCGGAATCTCTTACCGGACACGCAAACCACCATCTTCGTTGGCTGGTCTTTACAACTCCTGTGTCCTTCTGAGTCCATCTTTTGACTCCTGGATTGATGTCTTGATAATCTGAACCCTCCGGGGTCAGGACTTGAGGGCACTACAAGTGGCACACTTCCCTGTGTGACTGCATGACTGCCGCACTGCACAAAAGGGAGTTTGTATCGTAAGTATTGAGACAGCTGTTGTTCTTCTTTTGTACATTTGTTGAGTATATGGAAACATACTGTGCCAATACTTCGACTGCATCCATCCAGTTGGTTCATGTGTTGTTGATCCCGAATCTGCTCTGAATCCAGACTGGGCCTTTATCTGAATATGTTTTAATATAAAAACAGGTTTTGATTTCATGTTGATACAGATATAGACGTGTTATTACCAAAGAATAGACCTCAGTTTGGAGTCTGACATAAGATGTAGGCCTGCATTATTTGACTACAGTTTTTTACTGCTTTAGATTCTTGTCATTTTTGTTTTTATTACAAAGATTCATGTTTCATACTTCTATGTGTGATTTCCACCTTTTTTTTTTTACAGGACTACTTTGATTTCAAAGAGGTCACTCTGGTGCCAAAGCTTCACTATGTAGCAATAGCACTTCTGACCACATGGGGGCGTACAGATCTCCTGGTTTAGTAATACTGTGCTAATGAATGGGGACCGTCCACACTGCTTGTAATCCCGCCGGGGACGGTCAGGCGCGGCTTGTGATCTCCTTTATCCCCCGCTAGAGGTGCACTTTGTTGTTTTCCGCTCCAGGGGCTGACACACAAGCTTTTTGTGATATGGTGCACCCATGTGATCAGAAGTGGTATTGTGAATAGAGTAGCTTTAGGCCATCCTTTAGTTCATCTTTCACAACTTCATCCTTCCTGTTTGCTCTAAATCCACAACTGCACTGCAGGTGTGGGCTGATAATGCGTCTCTGCCCACTTCTTCAGGATTCTTATCTGACTGTTTCAAACCAAACTTTGTCCCTGAAAATAGAAAATAGTGGCAAGAAAAAGTATCTGAACCCCTTGGAATATTATCTGATGTTCATCTACGTCGAAGTAAGTTAATCATTTTTCATGCATTTACTGAACACTACGTTTTCTTCTGCTGGTAAGAAATGTGAGCAAATCCATGGACTATTTCAGCAAAGGCAAATCAGAGCCATTTGTTTAAACACCTGGAATACAACCATTAAATAAACTTGGATGTTTGGTTTGGAGCAACTTTAACTGATAAAAGACACTCTGAGGTTTGCTGTTCATAAGAAGCATAATGATGATGGTAATAAGAAACATAATATTGTTGACATTGCCTCATGAAAAGAAAATCTCTGTGGACACGTGATCAAGAGTGATCTGCACGCTTGTGATCTGCATAAAGCTGGAAAAGGATACATGTCGTTTCAAAGTGTTCAGACATCCATTAGTCTAAAATTAGACAAGCAGTTGATGAAGGAGGACAGTTTAGTGCTGTAGCTCCTCTTCTTGGAAGTGCAGTTGAGATAACTCCAAAGCCACAAGGCAGAGTCCTCAACAAGGGAAAAGAAAAACCACAAGTAACAGTTAAAAGGCTTGAAGATATCACGGGAACTGGAAACATCTCTGATCATGAGGCTACTGTATGCAGGTCATTGAATACAGAGGGCGTCCTTCATCGAAACATCATACCATCAGTGAAGCGTGGTGGAGGGAGCACCATAATGCGGGCTTGCTGTACTGCTTCAGGGCCAGGGCCACTTGTCATCATGGAGGGGGAAAATGATTTCCTACGTTTACCAAAAAGGCCTGCAGGATAATGTTAAAGTGGCTGTTCAGCTGAAGCTTTGTAGAAGATAGATGATTAACCAGGAAAGTGACTCCAAGTGCAGAAGTAAATCTACCATAAAAAAACAAAAACTCCTCTAGTATCGGCTTGGGCATGTTGAATTTGTAATTGTGACTTAGATGAAGATCAGATCACATTTAATGGGTACATTGGTTCATCTAATTTATAAATGATAATATTTCTGTGCAGTGTGGATCCAAGACAGCAGGAGGCTGGAGATTAGACCACACCAACAGTGGACTCATTCTTATTGTGTGACCTTTCTGTCCTTCCTTTTCTTGTGAACCTGTTTTCTGTAACTTTATAGAAACTGTAGGAGGGAACACAGACAGTGGCTGTTTGTACGTCTTTTGTAGCCGTGTACGTCTGTTGACAGAATAAAACCAGTCTGTTGTCTTTTCTGACTCTGCGTGGTGCGTGTGGTTCTCTCGCTCGCCGTAGTTTCTCTTTCAGTATTTGAAAGAAAGGTGGCTCCTCCAATCACAGAAAGCATGACAAACCCACCAGCCAATGAGTGACGGCCGTTTCGAGTAGGTTCGGTTTATAGAGACGGATACGCCTACTTGTGGCGGTGAGGTTTACAAATCGCGTGTCTGAGGCGCGAGCGCCTGGCAGAGGAGACGTACCACGGAGGGTGCAACACCTGTCGGATCACCGCAGGTGTATCTGAGCGCCGCTTTCTCTGGAATCATGGGTGTAAGAACCGAACACAGCTGTATTTTTGTGATAATTTGGGGTCATTTGTGCCTGATTCCTGCTTATACTGGATTATGGGGCGGTGGTCACTGCGTCGCCTCAGCCTGCGATTGGCTGCTGTTTCTGACTGACGTTTTGTTCGTCCAATGACGAGCGTGTGTGGGACAGCCCGACTGACGAGGCTGACGTAGTTATGTTAGCGAGCTGTTATTGGCAGGTCTTGAATACAATGGCAAGTTTCCGTCCAATCGCGTTGCGACCGTGGTTCAGGTTGATTGACGCTGCCGCGGACCAATGAGCGGGTCGCTGGTCTGTCTGTGATTGGTCAGACGCACAAAGATGTTATGGTATGCTGCAGTAACGGAGCAAGTCTTTACTATCTGGTTGTAACAGTTTTATTAAAGTACATTTAAGTTTTTGTCTGCTACAAAATTGCAGTTAACGGCTACTGGTTTCTACGGGAGTACAAATCACAGCTTTGGTCCGACTCGGGAGTTTGTGCGGGAATGGGCGGGACGTGGGCCAGGTTCGGTTTGGGTAGTCGGTAGAAGGCGCGGGACGCCGCCGCCGCGGTGTTCCGTCTGTTTTCGTCTCTGTTACGAGCTGCTGCCTGCGCTCACTCACGCTTCGCGTTCCCGGAGAGTCGCCGTCGGACCCGGAGCGAACTGGACGGTGGACTCCGGTCTCCGGTGGATCAACACCAGACCGGACGGTCACGTCCGTGTGATGTTTGTGTTGTAAACTCGGCCCGTGGAGGGTTCCGTAACCGTGCAGCGTCTTTAACGGAGCATGGACGACTCTCACCCGCGCTACAGTAAACGACTGGTAAGTTTGAGCTGCGGGTCTGCGCATGCGCACTGCGAGACCAAGCCGAACATCTGCGTGAACAAAAACACGCGTGAAGTAAACGATCACTGGCTGTGGCTCTGATTTAGACACCAGAAGGTGAGCATCTTGTCACAGCGGAGCTGCAGGTGAACACGAAGCGGGAAAGAACACAACACGCATCTGTAGGCATTTCCAAACAGGTGTGCCACGTGATTAAAGACCACAGGAGGACTTAGTTTACAACAAGTGTCATCGCAGGGCTCTTAGAAAAAGTTAAAAGTTCGAAAGTGAGTACTCAGTCTTTTTATTTATTTAGCTTATGGAAAAACTATAAATTAATCTGTTTTTAAAAGCATACAACCTCAGATAAACGTTTTTGTTGCAGTTGGATCCATTATTTAATTAAAGTAAGCATGCAAAGTATCCACTCCTTGCTTTCATGGGATTTAAGAAGATGTATAACTTTATGACATGATTTACTTTGCAAAGATGAAGCCAAGAAGTAAAAATAACTTGTGCAATACTAAGTATGTTCTGTAACTAATCTAGTCTTTATAGCATGTTGAGCCAGCTGGAGGTTCTTCAGTTATTTAATAACTAGGATTTGGAAATAAAAAGAAGATCTTGCATAAGAAGCTGTTAGGGTTTGTGGTTGTTTGATTGTGACCTTCATGACTGAGGTGTGGAGTCTGTTGCGTTGAAGGCCGATCAGAACGTTGATGATCTGGGACGCTGCGTCCAAGCTCCAGCATCTGCTGACCTGCAGAGCAGCAGAGGTGGGTTTGTCTGTGAAATAATAAGGACAGCTTGATGCAACAGACGTTGCCTTATAAAGGAACTGGTTGAATTAAATCCTGCAGTCTTCATACAGGAGGGCTGAGCCCTCTTGTAACTTGATACCTTTTTTTTTTTAATTTATTTTTTCCACTGTCTGTCCAACACTTTTTATTTCCCCTACTTTGTTGTCACAAGGAGTCACTTTCTCTCTCTCTCTTCGTATACACATTTGGTGTAGGCCCTCTTATTTGTGTGTTGGCAGCCTTTTAGTGGTGACTTCGGAGAACAGAAATATCACTGGTCGTTCACTGGATTAGAAAGATTGTAGTGTGAAAAGGTAATTAGGTAATAATAAAGCCCAAAAAAAGCTTCCCATAGTCTTCAAAGTAACTGTTATTCTAGTCCTTTTTATTTACAAGTCCTTCTCAGTTTGGTTCTGTTCTCTAAACTGTGAAGGGAGTGAGACCTCTGTACGTCAACCAATCTGGGGATACGTCAGTTCTGTCAGTGGTTTTCATAGTGGAGCGAGTCCTCTTAGCGTGAAAAACGCCTGACCAAAAATGTTGTTGTTGTTGTTGTTGTTGTTATTGTTGTTATTATTGATAATAATTTTCTTTTTTTTTTAATTACTTGCTAACTATTTAAATGAATAACAACAAAGACTTGAACTATTGTAATGCACAATCTTAGTTTTTAATTGTAAAAAAAATATATTTATTGTGAAATAATAATTCAGAACACATCTGTTTGAGGCTGATTGTATTCAGCATGTGGATGAACTTTAGGCTGTATAATTACTGGAGAAAGTAGGGACAGATGACAGCGCTGCAGGTGACCAAGCCTCTCCCGTTCACGTTGCTCCTCTGTGGATATTTGCCGTCTTTGCTTTTAGAACCAGCTGTTGTTTTCTAGAATGTGTGTGTCCAAGGGAACCAGGGCTGTAGTCACAAAGTGTGTGTTGGTGCTCCTGTCCAGCTCTCCTGAATGCTCACCTGTGTTTGACTCATTCATCTTCATTTGGCATCTCTTTCTCCCTCCACACAGCGGGCTGGTACCCGGCGGCGTTACCATGACGATGGAATCTCGGATGAAGAGATTGATGGCCGGAGGACGTTTGACCTGGAGGAGAAGGTCAGCAGCCAGAGGTTCGGCTCTGACCGAATCTCTCGCATGGCAGGGAAAGGTAGGAGAGAAGATCTCAGTCTGGCTTCTGTGGGCTGTGGTTTCCACTCAATGCTGCAGGTCTGAGATGTTCCACACAGGTTCTGGGGAGAGGTTGTCCCCCAGACCTGCTACAGGTTTCCCTTCCAACCTCAGAGCATTAGCTCCTAAAAATCATCGGTTTATCAAGATGTGGAACTGATCCCTAAAGCCATCAGGAGCTGCATCATGCTGAGTGAGGTGGTCATGAGAACATGTCGAAGAGAGAACCTCTGCTGTGAAGTACACATAGGAGAAGGGGGGGAAAAACAGCTGCTTAATGTCCTGGTGAACATCTCTGCTGCTCACATGTGAAAACTGACTCTGGTTAACTGCCTCACATTAGAACCAAACCCACGTTGTTCCTCTGTTCTCAGACTTCACCTACGAGTACATCCAGAGAGGCGGCCTGAGGGATCCCATCATGTTTGATAAACCCGAGGGGCTGGGAATCATGTACGCTCAGTTTTTGCCCTAGTTCAACATGGTCTTTGGTGGACTCAGCAGTTCCTGACATAAACTGAATCACTGGTTCCTGTTTCTGCAGGATGCCGGATCCCGAGTTCAGCGTCAATGACGTCAAGATGTTTGTTGGTAAGACTTCTACAGAGAACACTCTTACATCTGGAGCAGCGATCACCGTCCCCTGTTCTGGTTGGAGCAGGTGTTTCTGGGTCCTGTGACTAACTCCTCCTCCTTCTCTCAGGCAGCAGACGCATGATTGACGTGATGGACGTGAGCACTCAGAAGGGGACGGAGATGTCCATGGCCCAGTGGACTCGTTACTATGAGACCCCTGTGTCTCAGAGAGAGAAACTCTACAATGTCATCAGCCTGGAGTTCAGTCACACCAAGCTGGAGAACCTGGTGAAGAGACCCACCACGGTACGACGGTGACCGCTCCGGTCTGACAGCTCGTCCCAGCAAGAACCAGCGAAGGAACATTGTTTTCTGTGTTTGTGTGTTCAGGTGGATCTCATAGACTGGGTGGACAATATGTGGCCTCGTCATCTGAAGGAGCGGCAGAAAGACTCCACCAACTGCATCAACGACATGCAGTACCCCAAAGTGCAGAAGTGGGTCTCCAGAGCCCCCGTACCCTGATCGTGACCACCTGTAATCGATGTATCCGACTCTGATGATGTTGATGTTTCCTCAGGTACTGCCTGATGAGCGTGCAGGGCTGCTACACGGACTTCCACATCGACTTCGGCGGAACCTCAGTGTGGTATCACATTCTCAGAGGGACCAAGGTGGGTCATGGTGTGGGGATCTGCGCTGTGTTCTACCTTTTTGTTTTCTGTTGGGGTCTCTTAGAACCAGTGTCTGCATTAAAAAAAAAACAAAAAAAACAAATAACCTGTTTTACCTGGCGGCATCGGGGCGCCCAATTCAAAAAGTTCCTACCTGCAAAAATTTAAAGGGAGCTGACAATGTACATAACAGAAGTATTTTATTGAAAACCGCTGATTGTGGTTGGATGGATTCCTAAAGTAATAAATATTGTTTATTCTTTAACAATTAGGTTCATTAAAATGGAGAACCAGCATAAATGTTCAGTAAGACACTGAATAATTGTGATTTTGAGTGTATCCTAATTTGATGCAGATGATTAATGCCCGGTTGGAGGCCGCCGACTAGGACATCAATTGGTGGTCTGTCCACTGACTGCTGACCTTCAGCTGTAGCATTTTTACAATCTAAAACCAGTGTTTAGTTAAAAAAGCTGAGGTGTGAAACCCGGCAGAGGAGAACCTCCCCCAGGGTCGACCCCCGCAGCCCGTTCTGCCGGCGTGTCTCCATTACACCAGAACCGTTGACTCCGGCCATGAGGTGGCAGTAGTGAGGGTTTGTTTTGTTTTTTTGTTATTTTTAATGCTTCTGTTTGCAAACAGCAGCACCATTAAAGGAGATGGAAAAAGAAGAAACGGGACGCTACTTGTTTTGGTTTTTTTTTTTTTTTTTTTTTTTTTTATAAACGTACACCGCCGTTGTAGTGATTGAGATTAAAAGAACCCCGCCTCCCCATATCAGTAGGTACGAGAGGCACCATCAGCTCGTGTCAGGTACCGACTGGGCACACAGATGTTCACAGGAACTCACTCGCAGCACATCAATGGTTTGGACTTGCATAAATGTTCCTGAAAGTATTCTCAGGTCTGGGTTTTGGCACATCTGCGGCTGTTTCGTGTTCTGTGTTTGCAAACGATGGCTGAGATTTCTGAACGCTTTTAGTTGAATCCATAAATGCCAGCAGGCAAGTGTTTTTCTAGAAGAAGGTTCGGTGTTTGGTAAAGGAGGCGTGTGTATGGTGTTCCAGGTGTTCTGGCTGATCCCTCCCACCCACCAGAACCTGGAGCTGTACGAGAACTGGGTTCTGTCGGGGAAACAGGGAGACGTGTTCCTGGGAGATCGAGTGTCGGACTGTCAGAGGATTGAACTGAAGCAGGGCTGCACCTTCATCATCCCGTCAGGTACGAATCACACCAGACGCTCACCAAGCACACGCTCGGAGGTCCAGGCATGAAACGAGTGACGTGGCTTGTCTGTGGAACCGTCAGGTTGGATCCACGCGGTCTACACCCCCATTGACTCCATGGTGTTTGGAGGAAACTTCCTGCACAGCTTCAACATCCCCATGCAGCTGAACATCTGTAACATTGAGGACCGGACTCGGGTAGGTGCAAAGACACTGTCCCGCAGCGAGGAAACCCCAACAAGAACTTTCATGATCCATCTTTGACCTCCTATTCAGGTTCCAGTGAAGTTCCGCTACCCTTTCTTCTACGAGATGTGCTGGTACGTGTTGGAGCGCTACATCTTCAGCCTGACCAGAACCTCCTACCTCACCGCTGAGTTTCAGAAACACTCCCTGGGCATCGGTGCGTACGCTGTCGTCATCACTGCCCCAGCGAACAGTATTATCTCATGAACCTATGCGTTTCCCTTAAAAACAGAAACTGCTCTCCTCCTCTCTGTCTGGCGTTGAACGTGCTCACTGCTGTTTCCTCCTCAGGTCTGAAGAGGCCTTCAGGCTCCGATGCCATTGACCTGGGAAATATGGATGAGGATGAGCATGAAGATCTGCAGGCACAACCCTCTGAGATCAACCTGACCCCCCTGGAACTGGAGGGACTGTGGAACCTGCTGGGTAAACTGGAGGCACTGCCGTCTAACAAGAAATGTGTCCCCGCCGGGATCCAGAATGCCTCGGCGCTCGTCAATCATGTCAAGGTATTCCCGTGTGTGACATACTGGGATGTATTAATGTAAAGATGGGTTAGGGTTATATCGTCTCTGTGACTGCTGTCTTGCAGGCTCTTCTGAGGGAACACGCCAGTGACAACCCCCAACAGTCCTACACAGGACAGCCCATCATCACCTGGCCAAAGAGGGTAAGTAGCTGCAGCTACAGGAACTTTGTTTCCACCAGGAACCAGGGACTACATAAAGTACCGTCACAGATGAGGTCAGGGTGGCGGTGCAGATGCAGCTGGAAGGAAGGGTGTAGTCTGCTCTGTTCTCTCCAGATGTTAGTGCTGCAGAGTTCTTCACATTCCTACCTCAGAGGGTAGTCGCTGTCGAACAGGTGGAGGTCCATGTGAGGTTCTTCGGTTGGCAAACGGTAACAAATTACAAAAGGAGAAAGTTGCTGCTTGTTTTAGCATTTCTTAAATGGTCCATATCTTCTGGTTTTGGAGGGTTGGACCTTCGGAGCCCAACCAGGACGGTTCTGGGTTGAAGGTGAACAGCCTGATTCCCTCTTTTTAACATCAGAGCTTTACAACATGTTTCCTATACACATACACTCATTAACTCCAGACTTGGTGTGAAGCTCTTTGAAGATGGTGGTTGGCTGTACTTCCGTTAGTGGAGAAGAACCAGGAACAAGAATGTGCTGGGGTCCTCTTCCTGCTACCCAGCAGTCGCTGATGAACATTTGTGCTCCCTCCAACAGCCCTCGTGGTATCAGCCGCCTCCTCCTCCGCCGCCACCCCCTCGTCCCAAACTGGCAACCACGCCCATCATTCCCCGGCCTCAGAAACCACCTTCTTCCATGTCTGTGCTCAGGCGGCGGCGAGTCAGGTACGTGTCATGTTTCAGACTAGCAGCCGTCGTTTGGCACGACAATGTGACAATGGCGTGTGATGATGTGATGCTTGCGTAGGTGTAAGCGCTGCGAGGCCTGCATGAGGCCGGAGTGTGGAGACTGTAACTTCTGCAGAGACATGAAGAAGTTTGGAGGACCAGGGAAGCTGAAGCAGACCTGCGTGCTGCGGCAGTGTCTCTCTGTACGTACTTGCACTCATTTCACCAGACGCCCCGAGGAAGGACAACTTACTAAATACTCATTTAAACTAAACTGATACCTAAAAGTTACTAGTATTTTCACTGAAGTGCACTAATGAAACAAAATACTGATTATTCTTATTATTAGCCTTGGAACTGGTGTGTTCAAACAGTTGTGCCACTTTTTTTTTTTTTTTGTGATTGTAGCAAGGTTTTTATCATTTAGCCGTTGAATATGAAAAGCAAAAAAAAAAAAAAAAACTTGAGTCAGCAGCTTAATTCACTTTGAGCTGCTCAGGAAATGTGTGGAAACGTGCTGTTGGGTGAATTTTCTTTTCCCATCTGTGTTTTGTCCAGCCGGGTCTCCCTCTGTCTGCAGTCTGTGAGATCTGCAAGGAGCCCAACCAGGAGGAAACCGGAGACCCCTCCCTCACCCTCATGGAGTGCTCCAACTGCGCACAGATCGTCCACCCCGCCTGTCTCACGGTGCCTCGTCCACTCCAGGCTTTAGTCGTTTTCACATTCCCGTTTACTGCTGACAGCCTCAGCGTAGAATCAAATTTAAATCTGGAATATTGGTTTGAGAGCAGACGAGAAGCGGTTTAGGTGCTCTTCATCTCAAAGGTCGTCTCTGCATCGTAAACCAACATAAAAACCGGTGGCTCTAATTTCACTCACATACACACATGAACTCATAAATTCACAGGTTAAATCGCTGGTTGAGGACGTTTAGTGGTGCTTTGGTTCGTTTAAATGTCAGACATCAGCTGAGCTCTCCTCCAAAGTCTGAAGTGTAACAACAGAGACGTGAAAGATACCTGGACATGCATTTGAAAGAGTGTTTTTTTTTTTTTTTGTTTGTTTTTTTAAGTGAGCGGAGCATTTAAACCCGTTGACTCTGGATCTGCTTCTTGGTCTGCAGGTTCAGGGCGAAGGATTGATCAGTAAGGACCTGCCCAGCTGTTGGGAGTGCCCGAAGTGTGTCCAGGGGATCACCGACCGCGAGGTACGTTGTTCTCGTGGCCGGATCCTGCGTACAGGGGCTTTGTTTTCTTGGGGTGCTGCCTCTGTTTCCTGTTCAGACACTGATGAGGCCAGTAGAGCCTGAAAAACTAAAGCAAAACACTGTTTTGTTTTATGGTGAAATACTAATTGAAAGTCCTCTAATTGTAGTTGGTTGCATTATGACGCCAAAACAACCTCAGACAAACTTCTTTCTCTGCGACACTGTTTAACAAAAATGAGGCACAAAACAAGAAAGTCGCGTGGACAAAACTCTGTCCCGTTTTCCTGAGTCCGGAGGGTTGATGAGGCTAAAACCAGGAGCTGCAGATCACAATCATTGATGAACTGATCATCAGGTCTGCAGGCCTTTTTGTGAAAGCAGATCTTTGGGTAGTTTGCAGGTCTGGCATGTTCAGGTGTGGTCTGGTCCAGGTTTTATAACCCGGGTCTCCACTGTTCTTCAGTGATTTAAAGATTATTCACAAGTCAAACTTTTTTTTGTCAGTTTTTCCCAATTATTACCCAAAGATCAAACCTGCAGACATCACTGCGCACGTCAGGTGCTGAAAACCAAACACAGGATTTGAGCAGAAAGTTGCTGTGAAGCGTGATGGTGGTTGTTGTTGTTGTTACATCACTGATGTAAGCAGGACCTCATCTGACTCGGAGTATTCTGGAGACGGTTGTGAGAACATCTAAAGTTTGAAAGAAACTTGGGCATGTGGCAGGAAATTATCCCAAAACGCAGCATCACATAAATGAAAATTTAAAGAAGCCAAGGTGTTGGAATGAGCTGGTCCAGACCTGAACCTGGTTGAGATGCTGTTGTGGGACTTTCAGAGAGAAAGGAAACGATGACGGGAAGAAGAATGGACGAAAGCTCCCCCGTGATTTCAGAAGCTGATGAAAGACCAACAACTACTTTAAGTTAAAGTTGAACCTACAAACCGAAGAGTCGTGGGGGGACTTGGAATCCTCAACACAACTTTTTATCTTGTTTGGCTTCACTTTTGTTCAAGTGAGAGTTAAAGAAGTTGCAGGTTTTTCTCCATCTGAGGTTTTATCTGCCCAGTATTTGGACCCACTTTGGGCAGATCGTTTTAAGTGACGCACGATCTAGTCGCATTTCCATTTTTGCAACTCCTCACTGTTGCATCACGTTTCGTTGCTCTGATTGATTGATTAGCTGCTGCATCCAGACACATTTTGTCTCAACAATTTGGAAGTAAAAGCTGATCTGAGGTTCTAGACTCGCGTGGTCATTTGGAGAAAAAAAATACAAAGAAATCCTAGGAAGTGTTGGCATGGCGATGATATCCGTGCTGCATGCAGACCAAGCTGGAGAGCTCATGTTTACATCTGGAGCTCCGAACGTCTCCATACGGGCTGTTTGTTTACGGCCTGTCGGAGTCTGAGCTTCTTGTTCTTTGGTGGTTACTTCTCTTTTCTCTGCAGTGTAAAGGCGACAGAGGTGACTGTCTTCCCGCGGTGAGTTTTTGAGGTCTTTTTAGGAGTTTATTTCTGAATCCATCTCTACATTCATGTCCATGTCTTTAATTGTTCCTCTCATCCGTCTCCAGAAGAGGAAGACTTCTTCACTGCTGGATGCTCGCATGACGAAGATTTTCCGCCGGCATCAGCACAGCCGCGACGGGGACGACTCGGGCAGCGACGACGACGATGAAGGTTGGTTTTGTTGGTGAATCCTCATAATGCGCCTCCAGCAGGAGAACTCGGAGAAGTCTTACATTTTCCTCCCTTCTTGTGGTTCTCTGCAGCATCTCACAGGAGAAAGATGGGGTTTTCCGCACGAGCAGTGGGCTCCTCCTCCAGGAGGCCATTCAGTGCCCAAAAGAGAGGCCTGCTAAGAGGCTCTTCCCACAGAGGAGGCCGAGGGGACCTGATGGCATCAGGCTCCGCCCCCGTCTTCAAGCTGAAGAGAGGGGTGGGTGTGAAGGAGGTTGGGCGGCGAGGACGAGGCGTCCGGCTGCGAGGAGGCTCCAGGATGCAGCGGCGAGGAGACGACTCGGAGGATTCTGACGACGACGATGATGATGATGAGGATGATGATGACGATGAGGAGGATGATGATGATGAAGAGGAGGATGATGATGAGGAGGAGGAGGATGAAGAGGAGGTCGACAGCGAGACAGACAAAGAGCATCGTCGACATAGGAGGAGACGGAGGGCCGACTACGACGAGGATGAAGACGACGACAGCGAGGGGCAGGACTTCGACCCCGAGGATGGCGAGGATATGGACATGGTGGATGATGAAGAGCAGAAGCAGGAGGAAGAGGAGATGGAGGAGGACGGACGCTGGGATTCAGACCCAGAACCCCCGGTCCTCCTGGTGTCTGACCTGAACGACGAGCTGCTGAGCGGCTCCTACCTGACGGTGACTCTGCAGCGCCCTCACAAGGCCGCCAGGCAGTCCGGTACGACTACCGTTAGATTAGATCAGCCTCGGCGTCTCATGTGACAGATCCAGGCTCAGACTCGTTACGGTGCAGCGATCGATCTGATGTTCTGTAATCAAACCTGTCAGTCTTCTCATCAGCGTTCCACTGGAAAGAACCTTAACTGGAAAGTTAACTGGTTTTCCGCATTAATTTGGACATAAAATCTCCTCTGATCTTTATCTACATCTCAACTAGACAAATGCGGTGTGACTGAACGTAGCGGTTGTAACTTGGGTCTTTGTTTTTATATGCATGTTCAATAATCACTGTTCTGGAGGAAGAAGTAAGTGAACTTCTAGGTGTTCACAGCTGGTAGAACTTCCATTTGGCAGCAGCGACTTTGAGCTTTTTCAGCATCACTGGGTGAGAGCTGCTCAACGTGGATGGATTTTATGAATTTCCTTTCATCCGTGTGCCGGTCAGCTTCTCGTATCGTACGTCCAGGAGTGTGTCGTAAGGGGGTGGGACTGATTGTCCCCAAACTGGACAGCAGTTTGAGTGAGGGACACTGAGCAAACATTTCCAGTCTGATGGTTTGCCAGCTTTACGGGTCGGTTTGCCGATCCTGCCGGTATCTGCTGGCGGCCATCGGTGTCAAAGGAGATGGCGCTTCACCATCAGACTGGTAGGAGATCTGAGCATCTCGCTGCAGACATTGAAGGGTCTGAGCTTGCTAAGGAGACACAGTATGCTCGTCCCTTCTTGTGCTCCAGTCCAGTCTGTCACTCAAGTCGGTTCATTAACAAGACTCCAGGTGGACAAACGATCCAAAATCATTCACTAAATTATATAATTAAATTATACTACTGTGTTTTATCAACCTAAGCACATTGTTGTTGCACCTTAGATGAAGATCCGGGGACATTTAATGCAGAAAACCAGTTGCGTCCGAGGGGTTCACCTAATTGTGTTCATTTATTTTTCTTGTTGCCACTGATGAACAGTGATTTTTAAATGAAAAAAGGTTGTCATGGTAACCTGCTTTCCTAACGCCGAGCTCGGCAGGTTTGGATCTTGGATGTTAACGTTGCTTCGTCATTTCTGTTCAGGCTCCATAGTTCCAAAGCTGGAGGCAGCGATGGCTCCGAGGACCGCTGCAGGTGGAGGAGGTCCGCAGGGCTTCGTCCAGAGAAAAGCTGCTCTGTCCAAACCGTCACGACTGCGGAGCGCCGACTCCCCGGCTGACGTAGGGACCCCGAGAGGACCCGGCAGGTACCGCTCCACACACCTCTGCATCACGTTTGAGGTCTAGGTTCTCACCGAGGTCTGAAGTTAAAGTGATACAAACCAGCGAGAGCTGGGCCCTCAAAGACATAACTGTAAATGTAAGAAGAATCATTTTAAATTCTGTCCTGGATTTAACTGGAATCCAGTAAAGGGAAGCTGAGATTGGAGAAATCTGATCCTGACCTGCTGGAAGCCATTCAGGCTCATTTTAGAGTGTTTAGGAGGTTCTGCCTGCAGGACCTAACGCTTACCAACGTCCTGGTTAATTCCTGCCGTCTCATCCTGCAGGCCGCGTCTGCGCGGTAGCCACGGCGACAGAGGCAGCAGAGCGCCGTCGGCGTCTTCATCAGAGGAGGAGGCTGCAGCTCCGCCTGCATCCTCCCTGCTGTCGCTGCCGTCCTTCAGAGACGTGGGCGGAGACCGAGGAGGGGAAAAGGAGGTGTGGGTGTCGGTGTTCAGGCACCTGAACAGAGCGGAGCTGCTGGCCTGCATGACCGTCTGCAAGGCCTGGTACAAGTGGTACGTCCCAGTGAAACTCCCGCCGGGTCTGCTGGGCAGCCGGTCGCCGCTGTGGTTGAACGGTCCGTCTCTGTCCCACAGGAGCTGCGACAAACGTCTGTGGAGCCACATCGACGTGAGCCGCTGCAGCCCGCTGTCCAACCAGGCCCTGGCGGGCATCGTCAAGCGCCAGCCCACCTCCCTGGACCTGTCCTGGACGCCTCTGGCCCGGAGACAGCTCAACTGCCTGCTCACCAGGCTCCCAGGTACTTACAGGTGAACGGTGACGTGCCCCCACGGGTGTCGCCGCATGCGTACCCTCTACATGTGACGTGTACGTCTGTGTTCAGGTCTGAGGGAGCTGAGGCTGGCCGGGCTGCCCTGGTCCTGTCTCTCCGCTCTGGTCTCACCCAGCCTGCCGCAGCTGAGGCTGCTGGACCTGCGCTGGTGCGACGGCATCAGCGACGCCCAGATCAAAGAGATCATCATGCCGCCAGGTCAGTGCAGCGCAACTGAGCATGCTCAGACGTCTGGGTCAAAAACAACCGAAGGTAATTTACTGGAATGAATTGGAAACCTCTGACAACGTAGATAAAAACATGAATATAAGTGATGTAGGCAAACCCAGACTAATTAAAGTTTTGGATAAATTTTTGTGTCTGAGTGAGCAGAAGAAATAAGCATTAACTTTAATCTAGATCCTTTTGTCTGGAGCAGTCAGGTGTGTTAACACACTGTCAAGAAGGAAAGACATCAGCAATGTTCTTTAGGGATCACTTTAATGCCATACATCGGTCTGGAAAGCGTTATAAAACCATTTTCCGAAGTTGACTTGTTTGGCCTTACCGGCGAGCGCCATTTCTGGAGAAAACGGACCAGCCTTTCAGCAGGAGCCGAGACTGACTGCAGGCCGTTTTTAATCCCGGTTTATGCTTCAGCATAGCACTTACACGCTACGGCTACGCACTGCGCCTACACCGTTTCTGTCCGCGTGGTGGTTTTTTTACGTTGCTCTGTAATTACACCACCAACCACCAGGCGTCAGAGTTGATTCTTTCCTGCACCTGCCTAACTTAACAGTGCAGTTTCCTGTTGTCTACTGGCTGTATGCAGCTCAGACAGCAGCAGAGCACTACGGCGACGCTTTGACGCAGACGTATGAATCAGGTGGCCGCGGTACTCCAGAGGCCAGTGTGAGGTCACCTGTCCTGCAGCTAAAGCTTTGGGTCATGTGACATGACGGGGATCTAAAACACGCCAGCAAATCTACGTCGTAATGGCTGTAAAGTAAACTGTTTGTTTTTGTTTGACCAGATCATTTTTAAAGAACTGAACCTGACATGTTATCAGGACACGAAGAGCACAACGTTTAAACGCATCCACCAAAACCTCCGTGAAATAAAGCACCTTGAAGAAAAGTTGACCAGAACTCTTAATGAAGTCAGAATAAATGTGGAGTTAGAAGCCGTTGCATCCTGGGGGTACTTGGGATTTCCCAACATTTCTTGTTCGTTTTTTTTTTTTTTTTTTTTTTTTTTTTTTTGTAAAATCTTTTCCCACTAAAGACTTACTTTGATCAGATAACTGTTTTTCTACAATAAGACATGATTAAAAGAGGGAAAACTTTTGTTTTTGTATGCAAGTCCTTTCTTCATTTCCACATCTGTTTGTACTTTGACCCATTTTTCCAGAATATAACAGGACTTTTTGTTCCTGGTGAATAATATCCGTGTACGGGAATGAAAGCTTCAGGTCCGGCTTCATCAGCGGGATGCTGCAGGTGGACCAGAAATCAGCTGGCTCTCTCTGTCCTGCAGGGTCGGAGTCGTCACGGAGCAGACTGAGGAGCATGACGGCGTTCTACCTTGCTGGTCTGGACGTAGGCGAGTCCACGCTGAGGCTGCTGCAGCGCCACATGCCGCAGCTGCAGAGGCTCGACGTGGCTCACTGCAGGAACATCACAGACTCCTGCATCTCCATGCTGGCAGCCAGCGGCACGTACACCCGGCACAACCTCAGCGAGCTCACACTGGCAGGTGGGTGATCAACTGACCACCTGAGACCTTCATCTCAGGTGCTCAAGCAGAGAATCAATATTAGCAAACTGTCCACAGTTGATATTTTGATTTGATCCAACTCGTCCACGTGTCATTTCTGGCCAGTCACCGATCTTCAAAAGGCAGACTTACCGATTGTGGTTTTGGTCGATACCGATAACTTATTATTTTTTTATAACTGACAGCATTTAGCTTCAATGTTCCAGTTATATTTTATTGGAAAAACATTGAACAATACCTGTGACATACACAAACTAGTTTGAACTGCACAGGGCAGTGTTGTCAAATATAAATGACAGTTTAGAGCGCTGCTGTCCAAAGGACAAAATTATCACCACCTTCAGTCACTCATTTTTCACATTTTAAAATCTAAACTTGCACAACAGGTTACATTTCCGACCTTTTTTGAGCCTCTTACCAAAAATAAACGGCACAGCAGTATTTTGGTTTTATAAAATCACAAGGTTTGAGGTAGTAAATAAAATAATCTACAGGACAAACTAACAAAACAACTTAAAACCACCAATAAAGTGTTTCCTTGTTAAAAAAAAAAAAAAAAATGCCCAAATGCAGCAGTTTTGTTTTTACATTTAATTGACCGTGCTCGTCGTGACTTGCTGGGCGGGGGCTGATTTTCAGACCTTTGCGGAGGTGGATAAGATCGGTTTCATGTGTAAGAATCAGCTGCTCGATCGCTGCACCCCGACTTTTTCCTTGTCAGTCAGTCAGAGGTGCGATGTCAGACTTTTCTTTTGGCCTTAACTCTTCGTAAACGGGGTAAATCTTCTCTGTGAATGCCACCTTCCACCCCCCAAAACCTGACCCAATACCAGATAAAAATTAAAAAAAAAAAAAAAAAAAAAAAAGCACAACCAAACCGACAATATTGAACCAACGTGGACCTCCAAAATAAAATACTGAAGTAACCACATGTTTATAAATGTCTGGCTACAACACCACAAGGAGACGGATTCGATGAATTACTTAATTTGCCGAGTTTGAGCAGTTTGTGAAGTAATTTCAGGATTCAATTTCAATTTTATTTATATTTTTTTTTATTTATACAGCGTCTATTACAGCACAAGTTGTTTCGAGGATCTTTCCAGAGACCAGAACATGACCCCCAATCAATTATTACATAAACAGCGGCAGATAAAAACTTCCCTAGTGGAAGAAAAACCTTAAACCAAACAGTGGCAAGAAAAACTCCCCTTTAAAAGTGAAGAAACCTGGATCAGGACCTGGATCATAAGGGGGGACCCTCCTGCTGAAGACCAGCCAGGTAGAGCAGGAAGTAGAGAGAAGAGACACAGACACACCGTCAAAGTTACAAGACAGGATACAAAAGTAAAATTATCTATCAGCAGTAGACCGATAAGACTTCTGTGTATTTGGGTGATATATGGATAGACGGTGATCCAAGGGGATGAGGACTGCAGGTCGGGATGTCAGCAAGTATCCAACAGACGTCCATACAGACAGGTGAAGGCAGACACTGAGATGGTCAGAGGTGGAACTGCAGGTCAGCAAGCAGCTCCTGAGGCTCTGGTCTGCAGGACATGTAAAGAAGAGGAAAAGAAGGGCCAGACAAGCACAAAAAACTACCAGAACAATGGACCACAATTAAGTTTATGGGATACTGTTAATAAATGAGGGTTGAGGTGAAGAAGAGACAGAGAAGGCAAAGAGAAACAGAGAAGGTGAAAGGCACCACTCAGTGGATCATGTTGGTGCCCCCCTGCAGCAGAGAACGGAGAACTCTATTAGGAACGTACGGTACTATCAGGTCGCGGCGCTAGGCCATTTTGGACTTTATATGCCAGTAATAAAATTTTTAATTGGATTCTAAATTTTCCGGGGAGCCAATGGAGGGAAGCTAAAACTGGAGAGACGTGGTCTCTCTTGTTGATTCCTGTCAGCACTCGCGCTGCTGCATTTTGGATCAGCTGGAGGCTGTTCAGAGAATTACTTGGACATCCAGCCAACAACACAACACATATTCATGAAACAGTGGCTGTTGGTTTGCGCGTGCGTGGCCCCGTGCGTGGCTCCGTGCGTCACTAAATGGAGCCGTAGTTTTAGGTGGATGGGCAACAGTCATTACAGATCTCATTTAGGGAGCGTCGATAAACTGAATGAAATGTAGCTTATTTTCAAGAGCTCAATTGAATGTCAATTTAAAAAAAAAAATATATGAACGTATAAAACAAGTCTTCAGGTGCAGCACAGAGAGGCGTCGCCGTTTTCTACCTGACGGGGCAGCGCAGATTGAATTTGATACTTCTCTCGGTACGTAACTGTCTGTGGAGGATCTGTCGAGACCATCAGTTCTTGTGTGTCCAAGCTGGAGACAGTTTCACCACAGAGCTGTATACACCAAACGGTGTATAAAAACTGTTTGGCTCCCTTTATTTTTCAAAAGTCTAACTGACTCGTTTACTGGAGTCCACTGAACCCGGACAGGCGTCGACGTCAAGTTCTGCGCGGCTCCCTCACAGCTGCCGCTTCGACATGTTGAATGTTTCTGTGCTGCTGTTTCAGGCCTCCTGTTGAAAATGAACGTGTGTGTGTGTGTGTGTGTGTGTGTGTGTGTGTGTGTGTAGGCTGCAACGAGCTGACGGACAGCTGCCTGTCATCTCTGAAGCGTCTGTCCTCTCTGATTCTGCTGGACCTCAGAGGTTGTCGGGGCGTCAGCAGACGAGCCTGCGATGCCTTCATCTCAGACCTGTCCCACGTCGCCCTCTACTGCATGATGGAGGAGAAGCTCATCCAGCGCCTGGACTGACCGCCTGGACTGACCACCTGGATGTCTTCTGCTCCGGCAGAGCTGATGTTTCCTGACAGAAGCTCTGGTCCTCTGCGGTCTGGGACAGAAACTTAGATCCTCCGTTTGTTCTGGATCCACTCTGACCACGGTGTGGTCCGTTTATCTGCACACAAGTTCTCAGCGGTGTTGAAACGGAGTCTAGTTTTATCATCTCCATCACTCTCATCCCTCCATCCTCTTCATGTAGACGTTAAATCCTTGTTGATTGTGACTCCTGCGGGACTGAAGCAGCAGCAGGTCACGTGTCTCGTATCTCCAGGAAGGGAAAATGGACTAAAAATAAAAAAAAAAAAAGACTTGTTTACTCCTGTTCCAGTCCAGGAGGAGTAACTGGTGTTTTGTTGCTCATGTGTCCAAAACAAGTCGTCTCTGGAATAAACAGCTGAGTTTATTTATCATAACAGTCAGATGACTCGTTATTGCTGATGGATCCTGCAGACGCTCGTCTCCACGGAAATGTTCTTGACTCTGGTTCAACCGTGGGTTTGTTAGGAGGTTCCAGTGGCGCTCCATAATCTCAGTCCACATCTGCAAACTTACAAAGTTCCTGCACTCTGTTTTGTTACATAGAAATCATCTCGTAGTGGGTCTTATCAGAAAAGCATGAGCTCAGATGAACAGCTGTAGTTGAAGACTGTAGATGATACGAAGTACTTGCGTCCTGCTGGAGGACCAGCTGTTGGTGAATAAACCGCCAGCAGGTGTGCAAGCTTGAACAAATGCAGATGTTTTGTTCATCTGGGTTTTCATACGTCTAACACAATACCTAGAGGGAACAACATCAGTAGTAGTCTCGCGGATCAATCTGGGGAGGATTATAAACCATTCCTGAATATTAAAACATCCAACTTGGTAGCAGAAATGAACAAACTTATGGTTTAATCATTTTACTTGGTGAGGTAAAAAAAAAAAGATGCCTGTCCAGACCAAAACTGTTTATTTTAACCGTACCGCTAAATAACATTTTGGTAGCTCACACTAACCTGTAAGTTGTGGTGACTGACTTGAAGTGGGCGTGATCCAACCAGTTGCCAGATTCGAGGGTGGGGGCGGAGTCGGTTCCTCCAGATGATGATGATGATGTCTGCGCTAGTTATCTTTGAAAACTGGACCAGGAGACATCGAGACGAAGCAGAGAAGCCTAGTGTTGACTCCTGAAAAGGAGAGAAATAAACTTCTGCCCAGCTGAGTCGGTGTCTGTTCAATAATGATTGTTCTTGGTGTGGCGACTCCGTCTGGGGCTTCTCTGCTCAGGATCTTCAGGATTCTTTAGTCTCAAGGGTTTCAAATGGGCGAAGTCTGATAAGCCAGAACATGCTCACCCAGTTTAGCTTGGCTGTCTACCTTTCTTAATGCTACCTGACCAGCTGGCACCCGCCTTCACGTGACCCGCCGGCTACTCGCGTCGTTCCGACAGACCGGCACTCTGGCGTTCCCAGCTCCTTTGGCTGATTGGCGCCGGAGGAGCTGCAGCTGCTGGTGATCATTTGCAACTAGATGTCCAATTTCAAATGTTTCTGTGGCAAAATCAGAAACGGTCAGTAGAGCCGTTCTAAATGTGCACGCCCCTGATTATACACGCGTTCTCCTCCACACAGTCATCGTAGATGTTAACTCGAGCTACGGAGGCAACATTAAACATTTTAAGAAGGTCAATGCACATCATTGAAGCTTAGTGGTCAGACGAGGAACTGCAGTTCGTTTAATCTACGTTCTCTCAGATGCGTGAAACGCACCAGCTTGGTGTCGTGTGGGAGGAGTCCTCGCCCATGTGGATCTGACTCGCTCCACTCTTCAAGCAACTCCCCACAAAAACAAAGCTTCAAATATGAGTTCTAACCTGGTATCGACGCTCCAGAGACATTTTAATAGTTAAAACTGGTTTTATTATAATTGAGTCTTCAAGTTTTTGTGCTGTTCACACTACGCGAGTCACCAACAGACGTTCCTTCACCACAGGATCCAACAGCGATCCGGTCACTCCACTGGACTTCAACAACATTTTGTCAACAATGCAACATCAGAAGGAATAAACCGCCCACAGAGTAGTTGATTTATTCAGCGGCAACGAAAAAGTGTTTCTGTTTTTTTCGTTTTGTTTTTTCTGAGCTACAGACAGGTCAAGGTGAGTGAAAAATATGTTGTAACAGAAAAACGACCTGCTCCTTTCTCGGTATGACGCGTTTCGTCTTCTGGACGTTTCGCAGCGTTGCCCCTCACCGTGTCTCACCGTGACCTCGCCTCGCCTCACGCTCTCATTGGCTCTCGTTCCTACGGGCAGTTGCCCGACTGCTCCAGGTGTTCGGGATGCTACAGATCATTCTTGGTCGGCAAACATCTTTGAGTTGGAAGATAGTAGAGTGAGAGTCCTATTAGATCTCTAAATTGTGAATTAACTCCTTAATGCCCGAAATGAAACAGAAAATCTTTTTTTTTTCTTAATTTGTGTTTATTGTAGATTGAAATTAAAAAGAGACACTGTTATTAACAGTTTATAAATGGTAGTTTTTGTATAATAAATACATGTAATTTTATATTTTTATTATTGTATAAAACATATTTTTTATTATTGTATAAAATGTATTTTTTATTAGGGGAGTGGCACAGAAGTCTCATAAATTCATGTATCGAACTCTGTACATCCAGTATTTTCGGGTTGAGGTTGAGCTGTACAAGTTGGATGGAAGTCCGCGTCCTGCTGAAGACGGCTGCGCGTTACTCCGTGTGGCGCGTTTTTAAGGCGCTCACGGACAGCAGGCAGTGCATGACGACGGCGCCGCTGTCGTACAGCACCAGCAGCAGCTTCACGGTCCAGGAGTAGTTCTGCAAGAGACACGGAAGCACGTCACACACCGCCGTCATCAGTGAGCGATAACTTTATTTTCAAATGGAGAGGAGAAAGTAAGCGATGTGTGACTGACCGCCAGTATCTCTGATGGACACCGGTCAGAGTAGAAGTAGTAGTGGTGGAAGAGCGGCTCAGAAGTGGACTCGCACAGGTCCTCCTGGTGGTTGACGAGGATGTAGAAGTAGATGCAGAAGGCGAGCAGTGACATCAGCAGGCCCACCAGGTTACTGCAGACGCAGCCTTGGAACTGAGGAGTCAGGAGTCCACATCACATACATGACGGCGTCTGCCAGTCTGAGCAAGCTCCAGCCTGACGGCTGCGACTGGTTTACAAAAATGACCTTCACTGTCCTGTCAGCGCGGCAGTCTGAGCTACAGGAACCCTGATGTTCAGAACTTTGACAGCATTGACGTCAAATGTGCCGTCAGGAGACGGTAAAGCAGCGGGACCGGGCCTGTTCTGACCCAGTCCACTTCCATGAGCTGTTCCTACTCACCAGCAGTTTATTGGGGGGGTTTCTCACGTTGGCCATGGTGAAGGACCCTCCTGCTATGATCTGCAACACACATGTTATACCGTCTACAGTTTTACTTCAGCGTCACATTATAACACACAAACGGATCAGAAAGTGCAGATTTGTATCATAAACGACCTAAAAATGGCGTGATTTCTTTGGTTCAGCCTGAGACGAACCACAACTTCAGACCCTTAAACTGAAGCACTTTTATCCTACAAACGCTGTCACGACAACGTACGACTCTTCACCCGCCTGCACACGAGAGCGTTTCTAAAGATGAACGTTTTAAAAAAGAGCTTTGCATGCACGTTGCATTTTTTGTTTGGATAGGAGCCATTAAATGACACGCCATGTGGCGTTCAGTTTAATTGGGTTTTGGTAGACAAAGTTGTAGGATTTCTGACGCCGATGACCTTTGATCTCAAGAGCGCTGAGACAGCCGTCGCTGAATTGATGACAACCGATCTGAAGCTGCGACCGGATATGTCATTTTTCACGTGTGGCAGCCAAAATCCTGCAATATTCCCGCCATTCCCCTGATTCTACTACTGTGTCTGAGGTTTGGTCAAGCTGAAGTAAATACAACAACTTGGCTTGTAGGAACCTGTGCTCAGCGTTGGACTAAGGCCTTCTCGTAACCAGGATCTCAGTCTGGCCCATCCTTCACTCAGCTCGGTCACTTTCTCCACACTGTGTTTGATCTGCTGCTAACATCTGAATGTTGTTCTGCTCGTGACACAGATGGATCAGTGTACAATCTGTATAAAAAGAACCAGAACAACCTCCTGTTATGTTACCTAAAGGTCTTCTGGGAGTGTCTTTGAAGCCTCGCGGTGCCAAACCCCCCTTGTCCAAAATTGGGCAAATGCTGGAACGCCTCAGCTCGGCCGCGGAAATGAACTGAGACCAGGACCAGCGAGGCCCTCGTTTGATGGTCTGGTTAGTCAACGTAGACCAACGTACACCAGGAACTGAGTCCAGATTGAATAGTACAGTACTATTATGCCTGGTTTCTACTATACAAGCCTGTGGTGGTAGTATCATGATCTGGGGTGTTAAAGGTGTAAAGCTGCTGACTCAGAGTTGGACCCATGTGGTACATACCAGAATCCCCATGAACAGAGACAAAATGAAGAGCTTTGGCAGACTTTGGTCAATGTGAGCAAGTGGTGCCGACAGCAGCAGCTGGAACAGCCCCAACAGGATGGTCACCACCTGCACGGAAACACTAATCAGTGCTGATTTATGGGAAGTTACACGCTCGGCTCCAGTGAGGTTGACTGCAGTCCGGCTGAGTGGTGTCCTGATCTCACCGCAGCACTTTCAGGATCAAACCAGGTGAAGAGACGGTGGAACTGGGATTCAGCTGCTGCTTCCTCAGACGGCATGTTACCAACAAACACGTTCCTGAAAGGAGATCCAACAGAATGGCGTTAATAACGTACTGAGTTTAGACAAAGAATCGAGTCAGTAAAACATCATTGTGCAATCTTTGAGCTTTTACTGTGAAAATGGAACTTGTGGAACTGTGGACTAAAGTAGTGATCAGATCAATCAAATGATCTTTCCTCTATTGTTTTTTTCTTGTAAACTCCAACTTCATCAAATCTACTCGCAGCAAAATGCCTCTGGTCCAAATGAGTTTGGTCACATGAGAGTGGTGAACGTAAATTAGAAATCCCGATCAGCAGAGCCCCGCCCAGAGGCTCCTGCAGGCCGAGCTCAGCACCTCTCCTCCTACAGGAGTGTCTTTTCGCCCTGTAAAGGTTCCTGAAGACCACTCTTGCAGGGCCGTTCCAGAAACTGCCTGGAAGCCCCGCTGATGGAAACGCATCTATAATAGAACTAAGTAGCAAAAGTGATGACATTTAGCTGTCAATCACAAGACCACGCCTCATTTACACATAGCTTGGTTTATATGATTTAACTACTGAATGTTTTTATTTGCTGCAAAGTTGAAGATTTCAACATCAAGGTCAGTGGAGGGTAGTTCAGGTTTGGGCACCAGCCCCTAGTGGTTACACGAGGAACTGCAACTTCGGTTTGACCCGAGAAGTTGCAAAAGCCTGTTAGAGGTATAATCTTAGTAAAGCGCCACCTAGAGGTCTGCTAAAGTGATTACAAGCATCAGAGGTTGTGGGGGAGTCCTGAATCCGTCTACGGCGCTGGGTGTTTGTTCAGAGGTGCGACAGTGGAGCTGCTTGTGTGTTTATAAGTTCTGGGAATGTGAGTGCGAACACGGAGGAACAGAACAGCATGAGGATGTGAGAGTGGTTGTAATGAAGTGAGAGTTAAGTAAGTCAGTTCATCAAATCCACATGCCGGGGTCGCCTGAGAAGAGACAGAAAAACAGCGAGAGAGAGAGAGAGAGAGAGAGAGAGAGAGAGAGAGAGACGCTGCAGGATGAGAAACAGATGGGAGAAGGAGGAGGGGGACGAAGAACGAGTGGGAGGAGGCGACGGTGTTGATGACAGACCGACAACTCTCCACTGAAGATTGTTGAACTTGGACCTAAATCTTCTCTGTTGTTGCGTTTTGGGTGGTTTATGGTCTGTAAGATGTCTTTGATCAGAATAAGAGTGCAGCTGACGTCAGCTTCACCCGCTGAGCTGTGGACGAGCCCGTCCTTCACGCGTTTTGGTGTCACAACATCTGAGGAAGTGTGATTCAGTAAAATCACACTCTCGTTGGCTCCACTGAGGAAGTGTTTTTGTTTTCACGTCTACCCAACTTTATTTGTGACGCAGCTGGCGTACAAAAGCGTAAAGTCCATTAAAAGTTCACTGCATGAAGTGATGATTTAAAAGACTTGAGAGGACATGTGTGACCCGTGCTCAGTTGTTTTGGTGTTGAGGGCGTTGTTTTATAACCGATTAAACTCCAGGATACGTGTGCAGTGTAATACGTGGTAGCCTGTCAGCTCCGGTCCGCTTCAGTGGTTCTGCTGTGTTTCAACACAGTCCACTGGTGGCCTCGCCTGCCTCCAGTATCCTGGATTTAGGTCCGGTGCGAGTGAATGTGGTGGAGAAGAACTTCAAGACTTGCCAAATGGCAGAATAACAAAGTCAAATTTTCCCCTTTATAACGTGTAAATCAGATAAAGCAGTACGTGTGTGGGGGACTGGATAGTGACAGTCTTGCACTTTTAACCTTGTCTACGTTCTATAAAATCATGTTCATTATGTTTCTGAGTTCTACACAAACCTTCACAAGTCAGTGTTTTATATATTCACTCTTTAAACCCTACACAGGAAGTAGACTCACAGGTCTTTCAAAAGACATCTGCAGACGCTGCAATATGCAGCAGCGACAGTTCCTAGGAACATAACCAGGACGACGTCACGCCAACACACATGGATTTATCTGCGTTTGACTTCTGAAATGGACGCGGTCAGGGTGGAACTGACAGTCGGAGCCACTCAATACTTTCTGGGGGCAAAGGAAAAGTGACTTATTTAAGAAACTGACGATTCTGCTCAACTGGCGGAGTCTTTTTGTCTTTTTTGTACAGTTATCTCACCGTAAATATTGTTGTTGTATTTAAAGCTTCACAATGAACCGCCCATCCAGTTTTAATGTATTAGATAACATTTAATGTTTAAATCAATAGTAAGCATTTGGAAATGAACTGCGCACCGTCTCTCAGCGTACGTTTACCGGTATGTCTAGTGTGTCAAAGCTACATCGGAAAGCTCTCATTTTCTACTTTCGGAAACTGTTTTTGAACTGTACCAACATTAAGGAGTAACGGCAGTCCACTGTCCGGTCTTTCTATCCATCTTGTCCTTTCATGTTGGGATTTTAGTCTCTGTCAGAATCAGGAATTCAAATGTTAATAGAAGTTAGATCAGACTGTCGGAGAGGGCTGGTGAAGGACTCACACACTCTCACACCCACAAACATGAAGAAAACTAACATCTGCTGCCAGATCAAAATGCATTTAACCGCATTCATAAAGTTTTACCAAATCATGGTACCAACTATTAATATATATGCTGATGATTGTTTAAAAAAACAGACAAAAAAACGTGTGAAACGCAGGTGAATCTTGTCAGTAGATTTCAAACTGCAGAAGTCCTGGGGGGCCACAAGGACCGATCGCTCTGCTTCCTGGACTTTTTGGAATTTTATAGGCATCTTAAGCGGTCTCTGCAATGACAGGATGTATATGAAGGTATGTATATATGTATATTTATGTAAATGTATATACTCTTGCAGTTAAAGGTTTGGACACACCTTCCCGTGCATACGCGCATACGCGTTAATGAACTTACTGACAAACAACTGACAGAATAACTCAACTGTCTTTTTAAAGGTCAGCCAGCTTCACACCAGCTCTCTGAATGAAATGCAGAAGTACACTTGAAGACTGACGCTTGAACAGACGGTTGAAGTTCTGCTGAGGTTCTGTCCATCCTTCCACCCAGAACTTTGTTTCAGTTTAAACTGCGACGTGGACATCCGGCAACGAAACCTTGTTTGGAGCTGAGATGTGATCTCAGAATGTAGGGAAATCTTTTAAAAAGCAATTAAAACTGAAAATCTGAACATAAACTGGTTACGAGTTTCAGCTACCATGGTAACGTAGCAGGTTTAAGTCCCAGCAGGTCCAGCTTCAGACCTGGCGGGACTTGCCAACCCGGTTCTGTGGTGTCACTGCTGGTGCGTCAAAGTACATTCCGACCTGGTGTCCCGTTATAAACCGTCATGTCCCAGATGTTCTGTGTCGTATGAAAGTCGATCCTCTCTTATGGAATTGTTTGATATATTGTTTTTCCATGAATAATTGGGTTTAAGTTATTTCTTCAAAACAGGCGTCTGCATGTCTGCTGTTACAGAAAATACCTGAATGTGCAGTCGTCTGCAGACGTTACCGTCTCCTTATTTGGTCTAATGTTTGTGTGTAAAAACAAACAGATAATAAATAAAACCATCTAATCATTGGGGTTCTTTGCATCATGATGAACAAAAACAAAGCCAAACCAAGTTAAAGATCACGTGGACAACCCTAAGAACCTCCATGATTTAGTAGCTTTTAGATCCACTTACAGCAGCGAACCGTTGAAGCGGATGTTTCCTGGATGACGTCATCAGCGTCTCACAGGGTTTTGGAGGAATCCTAGTCCACTTCTCTATAAAGTTGCTTCAGTTTTTGAGGTCTTTGGACGTTCACGTCTACACAGCTTTGAAGGTCCCATCACAGCATTTCAGTCAGGTTCAGGTCTGGACTTGGACCAGGTCCTTCTCAAGCCTTGATTCTTTTATTTTTACAACTCTGATGTAGATCTGCTGCTGTGTTCATGACCATCTCTGGTCACATGACCCAGCTTAAGCCAATCTTTAGCTGTCAGGTTGATGTCCTCGCGTTTGTCTCTTGAATACTTGAATACTGGTCAATCACTAAAAGGTGGCCAGGTCCTGAGACTGCAAGACAAATTCCAGACCACCATCCCTCCACCACTGTACTAGACAATGAGTCTGAGGTGTTTCTGCTGGTTTTCTCCAAACATGGTTCTGGCCGTTAAGGCCAAACATCTCCACTCTGGTTTCATCTGTCTAGAAGACATTGACCCAGAAGTCTACTGGTTTGTTCAGATGCAGATTTTTTTTTAAACCTCGCTCGTACTTCCATGTTCTTTTTAGACAGAAGATGTTTTTCTCCTGGAAACTCTTCCAAAGAAATCGAAATAATTATTTTGCCATGGACATTGAGATATAACATCTTCAGTGAGGTGTCTGAGCTTGTGTGTCCGCGCAGTCTGACCTTTAGGTAAATTTCCTGGAACAACAACTCCTGCAACGACGGAGAGCTGTCTTGAATATTTTGCACTTGTGAATAATCCTCCTCATCCTAGAACATTGAACTCCAAAGTGATAGAAATTATTTTTTTAACCTTTTCCAGTTGTTTCTCTACAATCACTAAAAAATTCTTTCCCTCTTGGCATTATGTTAACACACACCAGAATGCTTCTACAAAGGTCTGCACACCCTCACAGATCCAATGGAAGCACTGAGGGGGTACTTAGGATTGCCCAATGGACTTTTTTTGGGGGGGTTGTTTTTGGGTTCAACAAATAATAATAGTGACCCTCTGAGGCCGTTTAGCTCGTACCGAGACCCCCGAGACAGAAACGGAAGGAACAAACGGTGAAAGTGACGTTTCTCTGCGGAGTCGCGCAGCTTACCGAGAGGACGATCGCTTCTAATAAACGCCTCGGTGCAACAGCTGAAGTCCATGTCCCCGCCTGGACCAGAATTCCCGGAGCTGGGACTGTTCCCCAACCCGTTCCCTGGACTGTTCCCACACGGGAACACGTCCCGAGGCTCAGCCCAGCTCCCGGCCACCAGACAGCCGTTTGGAGTAAAAGTCTACTGATATTTACCTTCAGGGAGGATGAGGACGATGAGGAGGATGAAGAGGAGAAGTCGCCTCGCGCTCCTGTACGCACAGATCCGAGGAATGCACGAGCGCAGAGAGGAAGTGGAGGAGGAGCCCAGGCGAGCACGGACAAACCCCTGGGTGATCAACAGCCCGGCACGCACGCGCCCGGACCGAGGAGAAGCCCGCCGAGTTCCACCAAGCACCGAACCCTCCATCTGGACCAGAACCGATCTTTGAAGAAGGTAAGAACCACCGGAGCGTGCACGCAGGCAGACACACGTTCCCGCCGCGCGTCTGTGCGTAAAATTCTGCGCGCGTGTATAAAGTGGGATGAGTGACCTCTCCAGAGAGCAGAAACGGACCAGAACCAGGGACACGGATCCGTCTGTGGCCTCGTCCCTGACCGCCGTGGAAGTGGGGTCTCGGACTCCAGTCCGTGCAGACGGGTCCGCGGGAGTCCCAGCAGAGGAGGAGACGCGCCCGTGTGCGTCCAGCAACAGAACCAGTCTCCAGATGATGAAACATCAGGTTTGAGAGTGTGGCGGTGGAGGTCTTTACACTGCCTTTAAAGACACCCTATGTAGGCATTAGACGCTAAAACATTTAAAGCAGCACAATGAGTTTTTTATGTTAAATTGGTAGTTTAATTTCAAGAGAATATTTGATAACATTTAAGAAGTGTTATCTAGCTCCCAGGGTCTCCAACCCATGTGACCCAAAGTAACTTTGGACTCCCATTCTGGTCACTGCATATTTCTTTATGGCAGTACATCAAGCCAAGTGGGTTGAATCAGTCCAGGAAGTTGGAAAACCAGCAACTGACCTCCAGGGTTTTCAACCTGCAGAAATTTACACTCTGGTTCAAAAACAGTTTTATTCTCCGTAGCTCATTTTCACATCCGTGACGACTGTGTGCGGCTTCAGTCGTTACCACGTCAGGTAAAATTATATAAAGCAAGAAATTCCTGTATTATTAACGATGTGGACTTTTGGTTGCCAGGTGGCACATGAAGCTGTTATTGTTCACTAGTGAGGTAGTGAGGTCTGAAATGTGCTCCTCACCTTCTTCAGCGTGGATCCTTCCAGGATCCTTCTAAGTGGAAGTCTGCTGGCACATGCAGTACGTCAGGTCGGATCCCAGTGGGGCTGTCCTAGTCCGTGTTTCAGCTCTGGCAGGATGGATGGATGGATGGATGGATGGATGGATGGATGGATGGATGGATGGATGGATGGATGGATGGATGGATGGATGGATGGATGGATGGATGGATGGATGGATGGACGGACGGATGGATGGATGGATGGATGGTTGCTGAACCATGTCTACACTCGCTGGATATCGAGGATGGCAAATGTTTGAACTGGGGAATCCCAGTTCAAGTTAGACATGAGAGATGAATGAATGGATTGATGGACTATGACTAGAGGAGTGATGTTTGGAGAAGGTACAGACAGGTGGTCCGTGTGCGTCATTGGACTGTTGTATGACCTTTCTTATGATATACTGCTTATGTTTGGTCTGGAGTGGAGTCACGTTTACAGTCACAGGAGACCTTAGAGCCCAATGACAACCCGGACTGTATCAGAGGAACTGTAGAAACCTGCTGGAACGTTTTCTGAAGACTGTTGTAACCAAATTCATTTTTATTAAATTGGCCCAACTGGTCCAGTTCAACTGTCCCTAGAGAAGCAACATGTGAAACAAGAGCTGCGAACAAGAGCAGAGCTCTGCTGCGACCTGGGTCACATGACCCACTGCTGTCGACATTGCAGGCCAGCTGACTGCAGGTCCCAGCAGACTTCTGCTTGGAAGGATCTCGTAATAATCTGACATGGCTCCTGGCTGGCCCTTCTTGTCCAAGCTCCAGCCATTGGTCCCTTCCAGACCAACCCACCACCAGTCACGCCGGTCTGTTTGGAAAATCAACAACGCAGCAAAACATGTTGCCTTGAAGATGTGGACGCCCGTGTTGGGGAAGTCATTGGCTGTGCCAGATGTCAAACAAACGACCACAGCCCCAAATTTGTTGCTTTATAGTTTTACGTGACATCACCTCCGTGCAGATTTCATGGATGTGACAAAAACTGCTTTTTGAACCAGACTGTAAATCTGTTTATGAGAAGTTTTGATGTGGAGTTCAGAGGAGACTGAGTTTTGGAGCCACCTAGTGGCGAGTAGAGGAACTGAATCTGTCTGTGTTGGACTGTTGGACTGAAGTGGCGTTCAGACTCTTCACAGATCTCACAGTGGTTTTACCCCCATTTTTATTAATTTAAAACATTTTAACAATAATCGTACAATAAAAACATAAATATACAGACATAAACTCCAACAGGCACCGACAAACATGAACACATGAAAAACAGCCATCAGTCCACACGTTTGGTTAATCTATTGGCTATTTTTTTGTTAAATAATCTGCTTGGACCGGAGAAGGACACACATCAGTCAACCTCAAAAAAAAAACAGATGTTTGGAATTATATTAATTTTCTTTTTAAATTCAACATTCAGGGTTCTGAATTTTCTGTTTGTATCTTTAAAGAGACTGAAAAATAAATATGGAAGTCGTTAAGTAAGAAGATCTTTAGATGGTTTTGTACTGAACAAATTTACATCTGGCTTCCCAGAAATATTCCAGAGAGTTGGAAAAACGTTCCCTCCCAGGTTTTTCCATCCAGTGCACAAAGCAAATCGCTCCCATACGTGCCAGTTCTTCCCACGAGCATTATTGCGCAACAACAGGAAGTGAGAAATGCTTTTCACAAGCAGTCAGTTTCGTCTGCGTCTCGGTGAGGCTGACCATCTGCCTCGACAGGACGGAGAACATCTGGGGTGTGTAACAGGAGGGAGAACATGTGAGCTTTGAAACAGGAAATGAAAGCAGCGCAGTTGAGAAACACAAACCTCTGGAGTTAAATAAATCTCCAGAACTAAACCAGGAGAAATCCTACTGTTGCGTTTCTGACCCGGTGTGAGTACGAACCTGCCTGCAGGAGAGATCTGTCGACTCAAACGCGGCACACCGAGCAGTTTCAGCTTGGACCCACGTTTAGGTCGAAGGTCGAGGAAACGCTGTTTCTGATGAAAGCCGGCACCTTCAGTGACTGTGGCGTACGCCGTGTCGTCCACAGGTGATGGCGGTTTCAATCTCCAGAGATCTGACGGTCCAGGTGCTGGAGGATGTGAACGCCGCAAAGCTGATGGAAAGACAGAGAGCTCTGCAAGCCGCCATCCAGAGAGGCGAGCCCAAGTCTCTGGGGGTGAGTGTGCGGCCCGGTCCGGGTGGATGTTGGGGTTCATGTCATCATGCAGGATCAGCTTTGTACAAACTGTCAAAATGACTCCATCAAGAGCAGCAAAATAAAGTAAAGTTGAGTAGTTCAGCATCAAACTGGTGGTAAACCATCAGAGGAGCACATCGTTGTCATGATCTTATCTTTGTCTTAAATGTGACAGAAAAGCTCTTCTTACGTCATCTAATTCTAAATCATTTGTCAGATCAAAGTGTAAAACAATCACATTTCTATTCTCGCTAAATCTCATCCTCCAAAGGCTGTGGATCGTTCACCTGGTTGGTGCTCGTGCACAAAGGTGTCATCCTCGTACGTCTGGTCCAGGTCGGATCCCGGCCTGAAGCCCTTTTCTGGTTCTTCCCCCCTCAGTCTGCTGCTTTTTCCTGTCTTATATCAATAAAGCCCACTAAAGCTACAAAATCTTTAAAAAATCACCACCAGCTCCACATTTGAAAACACTAAACACCTCTTGGAGTTACGTTTCTAATTCTTGCATTTGTTTGTGACAGATAGCTAAATAAACCCATGGAAATGGTTTTAAGGTTTTACCATGCAGGTCCTTGAAAAACAACGCCAGAGCAGTCGGTGGTGTTTTTTTCCGGTTGTTTTCCAGCCACGTCTGCTGCAGGTGCTGACGGAGTGCGTGTTGTGTTTGTTCCAGGTGAGTCAGGTGATGCTGGGGCTCATGGTCCTGTCCTACTCCATTCCTCTGCACTTAACCGAGTTCACCGCCGTGGTCAACCTGGGCGTTCCCTGGTGGAGCAGCGCCATGGTCAGTCGCTGCTGTTTATCTGTGCGCTCATAAATATGCATGTGTGTTTGTGCATTTATTTGTTTGTACGGCAAACGTTTGTCCCTTCTTTTAAGCCTTTATGTTTTTTTTGTGTAAAAAAAGATCATCTGATTGTAGCAGGTGTTACTATGATGTAAATGTAACCTCAGGCAAACAACATAAAATTTTTATAACTAATTTATTTAATTGAAAAGGGCAATATTAAGTACCCGCTAACTGGTCTATAGGATTTATAGGAGTAAGTTCACTTCAAAATAGTGCCTCTAAAAATAAGCATAATATTCCCCGAAATGTAGTCAAAATTCCATCCATTCCATCCAGGGCAGAAGTCTAAACAGGGATGCCCAGACCTCCCTCACCCCAGACACTTGCTCCAGCTCTTTCGGTGGGACCCTGAGGCGTTCCCAAGCCAGCCGAGAGACATAGTCTCTCCAGCATGTCCTGGGTCTCCCCGGGGTCTTCTCCCGATGGGACATGCCTGGAACACGTCCCTAGGGAGGCGTCCAGGAGGCATCCTACACAGATGCCCAAGCCACCTCAGCTGACTCCTCTCAATGTGAAGGAGCAGCGGCTCCACCCCGAGCTCCTCCCGAATGACTCAGCTTCTCACCCTATCTCTAAGGGAGCGCCCAGCCACCCTGTGGAGGAAACTCATTTTGGCCGCTTGTAAAGGCGATCTTGTCCTTTTGGTTATTGCCCAAAGTTCATGGTCATAGGTGAGGGTGGGAGCGTAGATTAACCGGTAAATCGACCGCATAACTGTGGAGGCTGTGCCAATCCGTCTGTCAATCTCACACTTCGTCTTTCCCTCACTCGTGAACAAGATACTTAAACTCCTCCACTTAAGGCAAGACATCTCCACCTACCCCAAGAGGGCAAGCCACCGTTTTCCGGTCGAAAACCATGGCCTCGTATTTGGAAGTGCTGATTCTCATCTTAGCCGCTCTGCACTCGGATGCAAACCGTCCCAGCATATGTTGAAGGTCTGGCTCGATGAAGCCAACAAGACAACATTATCTGCAAGAAGTAGAGATGAAATCTTGTGGTTCCCAAACTAGACGCCCTCCAGGCCTTGGCTACGCCTAGAAATCCTGTCCATAAAAATTATGAACAGAACCAGTGACAAAGGGGAGCCCTGGCGGAGTCCAACATGCACTGGGAACAGGTCTGACTTATGCTGGCAATGCAAACCAAGCCCCTGCTCCGGTCGTACAGAGACCGAACAGCCCATAGGAAACGGCCCTGGACCCCATATTCAAGGAGCACCCCCACAGAATACCATGAGGGACACGGTCGAATGCCTTCTCCAGATCCGCAAAGCACATGTAGACTGGTTGGGGATACTCCCGTGAACCCACCAGCACCCTGTGGAGGGTATAGAGCTGGTCCAGTGTTCCACGACCAGGAAAACTGCATTGCTCCTCCTGAATCTAAGGTTCTACTAGCAGCCGAATTCTCCTCTCCAGTACCCTGGAGTAGACTTTCCCAGGGAGGCTGAGAAGTGGGATCCCCCTATAGTTGGAAAACACTCTCCAGTCCCCCTTTTTAAAAAGAGGGACCACCACTCCGATTTGCCTCTCCAGTGGCACTGTCCTTGACCTCCATGCAATGTTGCAGATGCATGTCAACCTAGACAGCCCTACAACAACCAGACACTTGAGGTACTCTGGGCGAATCTCATCCACCCCCAGTGCCTTGCCACCAAGGAGTTTACGGACTACGTCAGTGACTTTGACTTGGGTGATGGAAAAGTCCACCGCAGAGTCCCCAGCCTCTGCTTTCTCAGCAGATGGCTGAGAAGTAGAAAGGGTGGGATTGAGGAGATTATCAAAGTATTCCTTCCACCGTCCGACAATGTCCCCAGTTGCGGTCAGCAGCTCACGGTGCGGGTGTCAAAATTGTCTTTTTTTAGGCAAAAACATTTTTGTCCATGGGGTAAGAAAATCTTCCTTGACTAGAATTTTTAAAACTAGCAAACTAGTCAAAATATGTCTTCTAAATTTCTTGAAACAAGGTTTTTTTTTTTTTTATCTTACTTAGAAATTAGTTTTTGCAGTGTTGCATCCAACTGCTCCAAATCATCAGCCCTTAATCACCTGATCATGAGCAGGTGGGGAGACCTCTATAAAAATAACGATCTGTCAAGTTCCTGATCTGGAGCGTTCAGGAGTCTGTTAACACAGATGCCAAGAGGGAAAGACATCAGCAGTGGTTTTAGCAAAATTGTTGCTGTGCTGAAGTCTGGAAACTTACAAAACCTTTTCCCAATTTGGTGTAAAATGTTCTACATCAAGAAAGAATGAGAGAAAAACATTCAGGACAGTTGTCAACCGTCCCACGTGTGGACACCTCAGCAAATTTATCTCAAGCATGTTTGGAACTGGGTCATGACAAGGACAATGGTCCCAAACACAGCAACAAATCTACATCAATAACAGTGAAGGCTTTGGAATGACCTGGTCAAAGTCCAGACCTGAACCTGACTGAAGTTCTATGGTGGGACCTTCAAAGATCAACCTTGTCCATTTGGTTCAAAGTTCCTTCACAACCACGTTAGCGATAATCAGTAAAATCAGACAGGAAACAGCCACCTCAAAATATTGCTGGAACAAAGTGAAAGCTTTGTTCCTCTCACAGAGGACGTCTAATATGTGTGCCTCCTTGTTGTCTGCTTTGGGCTCTCAGTTCATCACAGCAGGAGTGGCCGCGATCATCTTGGACAGACGCTGCACCATGAAAACTGTGAGTTTGCTCCAAACCAACACAAACGCTCCACACACTGAGCGTCCTCTCAAAGCTAAATCTGCCGATGATGTCATTTTTTCCAGCTGCTGGTGTGTTTGGTGGTGACCATTGTGTCGGCCGTGCTGTCCGTGGTGGCCATCATCATCTACTCTGTGGACATCCACATGAATCCAGAGACGTCCTGCATCAAGACGGAACACGACAGCTGTGATGCAAAGCACTACACTCTGGTCTGTGTCAGCCTCTTTTTATCTGCAGCGTTTCAGCGTTTTTTACGTCTGTGTATTTTATAGTGCTTGTGTTTCTCTCTGTAGTCATTTTTTATTATGTGTCCTTGATTTTTTCATGTAAGTATTTAATTTAATTTACAACCCTGACAAAAAATATGCAACCACTACTGTTGGAGGAAGAGGTGCAGTTCATCTGCTGACCACTAGGGTCCGGCTCCAGAAATAAGTCAGTTTTGTTTGCACGCTCTCCTCGCGTTAGGATACTCCAGCTTCACCCCACGGTTAAAAACCATGTGTTATTAACTGGATGTTAATTGGTGATTCCGATCTGTGTACAGGAGTGGCCACGTGTGTGTGCTTGTTTGTCCATATTAGGTCTTTTCCACCAAAAGCGGTTCCAGGCTGGTTCGGTGCTAGTGCCAGACCTGGCACCAGATCTTTGCTTTTCGACCACCAGGAGCCGTGCCGGCTCTGTGCCAAAATAACTGGTGCTGTGCTGGCCCTCCAAACTGCTGGGCCAGATGCAAGAACGGCTGCGTCACGGCGGGGGCCGTGATGATTGTAACCAGCCAAAACTATGCAAACACTATATTTAAACAACCTCTAAGTTTAAAACATATGTTATACTGGGATATTCTGGAGGCATTCTTACTGATTTAATCATGTAATCAAAACCACGTCGACTGTACAGCAAACATGTGACCATTAAAAGATTTAGTTTCATCCTAAAACGTAAATGTTGATAGCGGAAACTTGCATGAAGTCAGTTCCAGACTCCAAACAAGATTTTAAGGGCCAGGATCATCGTCCTTAGTTGCGTTTCCAGTATAGTTTGAACTAAAGGAACTGCTGCAGGGGGGTCGGTGTTTCCATTAAAAAGTGTTTTTTTTATGAGTGTAACTCTCCCCGTTCTCTCTCCGTATCTGTGTAACTACGTATCTTGTCCTGAGACACGTCTCTTCAAAGCAACAAAAATGAAGATCTCGACTTTGAAGAAGATGGACAAAAACATCTTTAGTCTTTGACAAGTTATTGTGATTTCTGTTGAGAAAATCGTCAACAAAAGACGATGGCAGCAGATGATCATTCAAATGATTATTCAGAAATAAAGTTCCTAAGTAATGAAGTGATGCGTAGTGATGAAGTAGTGTTATAACACAACTACATCATTTTAATGAGGCCAAAAACAGCTGGAATCTAGATTTTGATGACTTTAGATTGACTGGCTACGTCACATCCAGCGTCGCCGGAAACGTGCAAATGCATAAAACAGTTTTTATTCCGCTTTTGCACTAAACTGGATTATCAACAAATCTGTAAATTTTCAATTCAATTCAATTTTATTTATATAGCGTCTATTACAATACAAGTTGTCTCTAGGATCTTTCCAGAGACCCAGAACATGACCCCCGAGCAATTATTACATAAACAGTGGCAAGAAAAACTCCCCTTTAAGAGGGGAGAAACCTGGATCAGGACCTGGATCATAAGAGGGGACCCTCCTGCTGAAGGCCAGCCGGATAGAGCAGGAAGTAAAGAAAGAATAGAGACAGACACACCATCAAAGTTACAAGACAGGATACAATAGTAAAATTATCTATCATCAGTAGTCCAGTTAGACTTCTGTGTATATGGGTGATATATGGATAGACGGTGATCCAAGGGGATGAGGACTGCAGGTCGGGATGTCAGCAAGTATCCAACAGACGTCCATACAGGCAGGTGAAGGCAGACACTGGGATGGTCAGAGGTGGAACTGCAGGTCAGCAAGCAGCTCCTGAGGTTCTGGTCCGCAGGACATGCAAAGAAGAGGAAAAGAAGGGCCAGACAAGCACAAAAAACTACAAGAACAATGGACCACAATTATGTTTATGGGATACTGTTAATAACTGAGGATTGAGCTGAAGAAGAGACAGAGAAGACAAAGAGAAACAGAGAAGGTGAAAGGCACCACTCAGTGGATCATGTTGGTGCCCCCCTGCAGCAGAGGCCTATAGCAGCATATCTACACCGAAGCTGTTTAAGATGAGCTGCTCTAATCTGGTCCTGAAGCTGCAGCTTTGACTACTGGCCCTGACACATTAAGGTACTAAATATACACTAACTATATGCTTTATTAAACAGAAATGTTTTAAGTTTAGTTTTAAAGGTGGAGGTGGTATCAGCCTCCTTAACCCAAACTGGAAGTTGGTTCCAGAGTGATGGTGCCTGATAACAGAAAGCCGTCCTCCAAATCTACATTTGGATCTTCTAGGAACTACGAGTAAACCTGCACCCTGAGAACGGAGAGCTCTATTAGGAACGTACGGTACTATCAGGTCTTGCAAATATCGCGGCGCTAGGCCATTTTGGACTTTATATGCCAGTAATAAAATTTTGAATTGGATTCAGAATTTTACGGGGAGCCAATGGAGGGAAGCTAAAACTGGAGAGACGTGGTCTCTCTTGTTGATTCCTGTCATCACTCGCGCTGCTGCATTTTGGATCAGCTGGAGGCTGTTCAGAGAATTACTTGGACATCCAGCCAACAACACGTTACAGTAATCTAGTCTAGAAGGTACGAATGCGTGAATTAGTTTTTCGGCATAACTCTGCGAGAGGATGCTCCTGATCTTTGCGATATTACGGAGGTGGAAAAATGCGGTTTTACAAAACTGATTGATATGCTGTTTAAATGCAAATCCTGATCGAATATAACGCCAGTAGCAAAAAATTTCTGGACATCCAGTCCTTGATGTCCTTAATACACATCTGAAGTTTGTCTAATGGTTCTGTTTCATCTTCCTTGACAGATACAGCTGCGTATCATCAGCATAACAATGAAAATTAATGTTGTGGTTCCGGATAATACTTCCCAAGGGCTGCATGTATAAACTGAACAAGATTGGCCCTAGCACTGAACCCTTATTTTTGAATAAGAGAGTTTTACATTTCAGGTTTTTCTTACATATATTTAGGTTTTGGTGCTCCTTTTATGGATTTCCTGCTTGTTCATTGGTAACGTAGGGTCCTGGCTCTCCGGTGGTCTCCGGTGGTCTCCGGTGGTCTCCGGTGCTCTCCGGTGCTCTCCGGTGGTCTCCGGTGGTCTCCGGTGCTCTCCGGTGCTCTCCGGTGGTCTCCGGTGCTCTCCGGTGCTCTCTGGCCGGTAGAACAGCAAACCAGTTCTTTGTAGAACCTGTCTGAAACTGGCTCTAGCACCGGCACCAATTTGAATTGGTGTAAAAGCCCTATTTGTGGCCTGTCATGGTTTACTATTTTTCTTTTGGGTTACTTGGGTCTGTCTGTTTATTCATCTGTGTTCCCGCCTGCCTGCTCACCATCTAGTCATCTTCAGTATTTTTCTTTGTCATCTGGCTTTTTTCTATTCTCCTGCCGTTCACCTGAAGAAAGCTGGGATAAACTCCAGCAGACCCCTGTGATCCTAAATAGGAATAAGCGGGTATTGATAATGGCTAGGTGGAAATGGTAAATGTGATAAAAACACCACATAAGTGTAAATCAGTTCATCGGAAACGTTTTTAAACCAAGTACTTCATAAGTGCAGACCAGTTAATCCAACTGTGATGAGGCCCCTGCAGAAGAGGGTTGCAGGTGTCACATGACCTTAAAGGACGTCTTCAGGGTTCCAGTGTAGTGAAACCTGATGAGATCAACAGCCAAAAAAATACAGAGTCGAACCCAACGATCTGCCCTGCGATGATTCAGTGTCAACCCAAAAATCTGTGTGTGCTTTATGTTTCTAACAGAAGATGAGCAAAGAGATAAAGTCAACACTCCTGCTCTTCACGCTGGTCCAGACAGCCATCTCTGCCGTCATCTGCTTCCTCCTCAGCAGACAGAGATTCAACTTCAGACAGTACACCGTAAGAATTTAGTCCTCACTTACCAAACTTTTCTTTATTTACTCTGAATGCATTTTAAGGTCGATTGATCGCAGTGAACTCAGACATTGAAGCTGTTCTTTCTGCAGAGAATAACAGCGTCAGGATGCCGTCATGACAATGATGTCATGTGATGGCAGTTATGTTTGGTCTGTTTCTAACTTTTTGTTTGAAGAAAAGTTTAAATTATTTACATTTTTGTAACTGACCGGAACTCAGCTGCTGTTTTAAAGTGTGCTTCTGTAAATAGAGCCGCGGTATCCTCATAAATACATTTACTGTGCATCAAGTCTCCCATTTCCTCTGTGGGTGCTTCTCTAGAAGCTCGGCTCCTCTGCCAGAGGCCCGGGAGCTTGAGGGAACCAAGACGTAAGCGTCATTCCATTAAACATTTACTTACTCGGCTTTGTATGAAGCCGTTTGTGAAAAGAAAAAGAAAAAATAAAGTACCACTGCAAATGTGTTCCATGTGTGACCTCCACTCCAGTCTGTTGACATCCAACACAAGTTTCAACTTTATTCGTTTCACGAGGCAGCTGTCGCTTCTGTGTCAAATGCTTCGACGCATCGCGTCTTGAAACGATTGCCTGCTTCATGAGGCTTCGGTTTCACAATCACCAGCCTGAATGTGTCCGACAGCTGTTGGACGGGAGAAGCTGACCTTCTCGCTCGCTGTCTTCCAGTCTCTCTCCGAGCCTTCTCTCCATACCCCCACTGGCGTGACAGACCCCGACCTGAACTGATCCATCACTGGACACGAAGTCGCCTAACCGATGGAGCGGATTCATCAGCTGCCTCCTGATGAGGGTCGTCCACCACTAACAGGACAAGCAGAGCCGACCTTTGCTTTAACAAACCAAAGCACTTAGATGTGAAATCATGAGCCAGTTTCTAACGTTAATAAACGATGTAACTAAAACCGGTAACTAAAACCCCACAGCTGGTTTACAGTCGTGTGCAGACGTTGGTATTACTGCTTTAATACTTTATTTCCCTGCAAGATTTTGTAAAGTTATATAATGCTGTTGTATTTGTCAAAACTATAATTCAGTATCTTTTAAATGATTGTATAATCATGGGAAAATGAAAATAAAGTTATTAAAAACACTTTGAAAAAAACAACTTAATGTTAAGATGTGTTGTTGCATGAAGTTTAATTTTATTTTTGTTTCATTTGGCCACAAACAGACTGCAAAACATTTTTGTTATTTCTTCATCTTCACTTTTTCTCACAATCTTTTTGTTTTCCATGTTTTTAATCAACATTATACACTGAAGTTGTTCTGTTGCACACTGACTCATCACTTATGTTGGTTTTCCTCTAATTCCTCTTTTGTGCAGATGTTTTTTTTTTGTATAAACTCGTATTGTTGTCCAATTTATACAAATAAAATAATAAACCATTTAAATTGTATAAGTCTGTTGTTGTTTTTAAGATATTGAGAACAGAAAGAATTAAAGAGTACATTTTGTCTAATTCAGATCAGTTAAGGGTCACAAACAAGTTCAAGTCTAATTACAGCGTAATTCTTTCCCGAGTTGTCCACTTATAATATGTGTAATGCCAATTTGTTAAAAGAAATAGAGAAACAGTGTAGAGACAAAACCCAACAGATCATGTCAAATCTTTACCTGGACTCTGTATTTCATCCTGAGCAAAAATAAGGCGACAATGGAGAGAAAACTTCTTTTGACGGGGAAACAAAAGAGGCAGACTTGGGGTGCGGGACGTCTCCTTTTTAACTCTGGTTAGTGTGTTCCTGAAGAGCTCGTAGCAGGAGGACATTCAGTCATCCAGGTCTCATCTGGCGTCATGAACAGGTACAGCTGAGTATCATAAACATATAAAAGAAAGTGAAGATTTTTCATTAACTTCACAGGGTCCAAGTACAGAACCCTGTGGAAACACCAGAAGTCACTTTAAGATGCTCTGAGTTCCCACATTGAGACGATCGGTGGCTTTGATTCAGTAGAAGACACTGCAATGTTGTTTCATCATCCTCGATCACAAACACATTTTTTATTTTGAGACAAATTTGACTCGGTTCATGATTTTTTTGTCATCTTATTTTCCAATATAAATAAAAGCTGATATATGCAGTAATGTTGAAACTACTGAACACAAGTCTGGAGAATATTTAAATGTCACTGCTTTTGCCATCCCTGCTGCTGTCATGGTTTTTGGGTTTACGTTCCTGTTTTATTTTGAAAGCCTGTGTCCTTGTGTTTTCTTGCTTCTTGACCTCCCGTGTTCCCATCTGCCCTGACTGTTTGCACCTGTGTCTCGTCAAGTCCTGTGTGCATGACATGTCCAGCTTTCCCTTGCTCCCTGCTGGTCCTTTTCACCATCATGTTTTTCGTGTTCACGGTCAGTTTCTATTTTGGTTTTGCTTGAATGCTGCTCTGCAGCGGTTTTACTTAAATAAATCACGTTTTTTGGAACAACTGCTGCCTCCGTCTCCAGCATCTGGGTCCTACTTTTCCACGTCGCGACAGTTGCTGATTTCACCTTCTCCCGCAAGTAAATAATTTTTGCTGTTGTCATGGCTACCGATAACAGATGTTAAAAACTAGCAGGTTTAATCCAGGACAAATCCCTGAAGTAGCACAACAGAGAAAACTATGATTTATCAGTTACTTCAGCTTAATTCACATGAACACAGATCATTACAGTAATGTACAAATACTTCTCAGATATAAACACGCGCCACCAAAATGATTTGCATTAGTATTTTCGTAGGAACTGGTTCCCTTAATTAATTCGCCAACACTTGCTGAAGTCATCCAAGTTTAAATCCACTGTTTCTCCGTATAAAAGGCGTGGTCTTGCACCAAGTCTGTTACAAGTAAAAAAAACAGCTGCAGCAATCGCAGGACACAAACATGATAAAATACACTTGTCACATGACACGACTTAACAGAAATGCATTCACCTGACACATGACTTTTATTGACATATCGAAGTATCGCTCGATTCTTTCACCAAAACTATAATATACAACACAACTGGTGGCGCAAAAATACACAAAACTGAGCTGCAAAATTCAGATCCTGCATTGAAATCAGACGGTAAACAAAGAATGGGACCGAACGTCTGGGTCGTTCAAAGTTTACCGAAGAGCGTGTCCGAAGCCTGCGTGTCGACCCCTCCAACAAATACTGATTCATGCAAATATGGGCCAGTGGGCGGAGCGATCAAGCCCGGTTACTGGACAAAACACGCCCACCTAACCAGTCATGACTAGTTAGCTGTCTTAGCTCAGTTTGGATGACGTTGACTTGTGATGCTATCTATTTTTACCACTAACCACCCGTAGAGCCCCAAAGCTGGTTCCTAGAGGACCGCTGGAGCTCCGGGCCCAGTGGAGGTACGGCAGCGTAGCTGGCTAGTGGTTCTTAGATACAGGACGAACGCACCGTACGTTGGATTTGAATGCTGCGATGTCAAGTTTCGCCAGACTGAGCTGTGGCCTCTGTGCGTTGAAGATGGAGGATTGCTCCCACCAAAAAGTTGGTGAATTTCCAACTTTCGACACCTCAGCGCGACCGTCGGCCAATTAAACTGCAGCTACACAGCTGGTGACGGCCAATGAAATTCTACACGGGGGCGGTCTCAAGTATATGGCTCATTTGTGAAGCGAGCAGTAAGATATTCGACTGGTTCTTTACAGTATGACGAAGGTGCCACCTGTCAGGCATTAACGCGACTGTAAATACGTGTATTTGTGCTGTACAGTTGGATGTTTTAACTCGGAGGTCAGTGAAGGTGACCTCACTGTTGGAGCTCGCCCCAGTGGTCAGTAGAGGAACTGCAGATCCGCCCTGGTGGCAGCTATGAAAACCAGATGTTTCCTTTTGGTTAAACATCCAACACACGCAGCCACAGCTGCTACTGTCAGGAAATCGTGTTTTACTCAACAGTCCTCCACGTCTGCGCTTACGGAGACGACGCCTGAGCGTTGGCGTGTCCAGATCTCGATGTCGTAATGATGCTGCAGCTCCGTGATGAATCTGTGCTTATGCCGTGTGACCTGGACTCGTGTGGCATCTCATGCGTCCGTGGTTCTACATGAACTCCAGATAGCGAGCGAGCAGCGGGGGGAGGGGGAGGAGGGGAAGCAGCTTCAGTCTGGACCGCCCCATCACGGTTCTGATCCGAAGACGACACAGCTGCAGGAGACTCCTGGGAGAGACTGGACAGGAAACAAGAGTTCAGAGGCGGCTCGGACTGACCTCCAGCTGCCTCACGTTCAACCAGCCGTACCTGCCAACGCCACCAGCAGCTGCTGCGACCTGCCACCAGGGGACGCCACCTCCAGTGGGCGCTGCCCGTCATCATCCCTGCAGCTCACGTCAGCACCAAAGTCCAGCAACAGAGACACGTGTTCTGCGCTGTCCTGTCTGACGGCTGCATGCAGGGGGCTGTCACCTCCTCGGCCCACGTTCACGCTGGCGCCTGAGGAGATGGGAGGAAAGGAGACGAGGAGGTATGGATGCAGGGGACACCGTACTTCAGCATCTGCATTTGTCCTGAGACCACAGATGATACAAAGATTTGAAAGAAACGAGAAGAAACGGGTGTTGCAGTTAAAGTTCTTTAAAAAAACAACCAACTTTAACGACCCTCATCAGTCACAAACGTCATGTTTCATGTTTTTATGTGTTTGATGAAGACGAATGACAGCGCATCTTCTTCATCCTTAAACTTTGTCCCATTTTTATGTCTCTTCTCAAAGGACAAAAGCAACTTAGAGAAGCGGTTTTTTGATCGTCTGGTTTTGAATTAAACTTTACAGCTGTTTTTAGCTTGTGCTCTCCTTATGAAGCTTTTGTGAAGTATCACTCGGGCTGAAAGGTAGTCGGTCGAGTGACGGAGGCCCACCTCCATGCAGCAGGACCTTTGTGCAGGCGATGTGTCGCTGCTGACAGCTCACGTACAGAGGGGAACCGAGGTGAGGCAGCTGCAGGTCCGGATCGACTCCGTGAGACAGGAGGGCCTCCACACAGCGGCTGTTACCTGCACACGGAGACAAGGACGGACGGCAGAGACTCAGAACTCCGGGGTTTTACAGACGAAACCTGCCGTTTTACTGTTTCCGATACTGACGGGACAATAAAATCCCAGATCTGCAAGAAAAAATGCTCCAATACTGATAAATTTAAATTAAACAGTTACCACTTTAACATCAAATACCGAATATCCATTTAATAAGTAATTAAAGTGCAGACACAAACATGTGTTTCAATATTTGAACGGGGCTGTGACTGTGTGGACGTCTTGTAGCTGAACTAAATAAAGTTCAGTCGGTCTGAGTGGAGAATCACGTGACCCGTGAAGCGAACCGCGGCGCCAGGCGTTCGTCCTTAGTGACGACAGGAGCAGCTCATCCAGGACGGGAAACGCCGCGTGTTTGGAAATAGTTTTATAAGCCTCCCCAAATCAATAAGTAGCAACACTCCCAGCTGGACTAACAGACGTAGATAACGTTCAAGTGAATGAACCGTTCGACGGGACCCAAACTGGTCCGACCATGGCGTTGGCCTTGTACGCGGGCTGCGTGTGTCGTTGTTACGCCACAAATCACACTTGCCTTTGATTCATCTGTTGTTTCGGTGTTTGGCTCTGCAGGACAACCAGAAAGTCGCAGGAAACCAGACACCATCACCACGGATACAGGGACAAAGAAAGTCTCACTGATATGTCAGTAAGTCCCGCCCCCCTTAGTTACTGTTAACACTGACAGTCTGTCTGGGCTGTTTGCAGGTTTGCACACAACTGTGTGCCTTGCTCAAGGACTCAGGCTGCACGGACAGAGCAGCCTGAGAACTCCCTGCAGGATGGTCGTCGTCTGCCGGTCAAAGACGAGTGTTTGAGGACTCACAGCCCTCGTGTTGGGACATGTGACCTCCGTGGTTCTACGGTCGATAACATACACTCGAACCAAGTATTTGTGCTGGTGAGGGAGCAGCAGTACCTACTGCCGTGTGTATTTACCTCTCTTGCAGGCTTCGTGCAGGGCTGAAGGGAAGTGTGTGTGGCGAGTGTGTGCGTGCGCTCCGCTCTGCAGCAGCAGCTCCATGCAGCCGACACTCCCCGCCGCACAACAGTTGTACAGCGGCGTGACGCCGTCGATGGTGGCCGCATTCACCTGCGTGAACATGAGCAGCTGAGCCAAACATGAGTCCTACCGCAAACACGGATTCATGAAACATGGAAACGCAGCGATCGCTGGTGTCCGAGACGACAGGACTCACATTAGCTCCAACGTTTATTAACGCTCGCACACACGCCACATGACCCGACAGGCAGGCTTCATGGAGAGGAGTCACATGGTCGATGGTGACGCTGTTGGCCTGATATCCCTGCAACAGACAAACACACACACACTGAGGAACGCGAGCCAACAAGCACGTTGTGAGTGAGTGGATTTTAGAGCTGCGATGGCGGCAGACGAACTGCCGCAGAGGTGGACAAGCCCACCACCGCTTGTCTGAAGAGCAATTTTGAAGCCTTTCTTCTAGTCGTCCGGTAGCCATGTTGCACATGGGTGATGCAAGTAGGTCTGGAAGTAGGCCTGGAAATCCAAATATCTCAGAAACGTCTCCCCAAAACTGGGTGAAACTCCCCAAAATTCCCGCTACTCGAAGCTGCCGCAGGCCGCTCAGCGTACATTTAGAGTTTGCCATCGGAATAAAGTCCAGTTTTCTTCCTTCAGAAACAGTTTCTTTGTTTTTTTTCAGAAACAGTAGTGAGACGTTAACATTCCGAATGTGTGACTACGGCCTGTAAACACGTGTGACACACCGGTGAATCTGTACTTCAGAAGTCCCGGCGGCGCCGTGAAGACTTGTATACGCCCACAAACCTCCATCTGTCTGCGTTTCAGTCTTCTTTTCCTTTTAGCCATTCCTTTCAGAGGTCGCCACAGCGAATCATCCGCCTCCATCTAACCCTGTCTTCTCTATCCTCTCCTCTCACACAACTAACTTCACATCCTCGTTTACTCCCGGTGGTTTCTCCCAAACCGTCTGGGAGTTCTGGTCATGAGAAGTACTCTGATAAATCCTGTTGGCGACGACAGGATGGTCGTAAAGGGGTTTGACTTGACCTAACCTTGTTTATTTTTATAGTCTAATGAGCATTAACGTTTAATCATCAAAAAAATGAAATAAACATAATTTTGACTGAAGAAATGGCTTTCGATGTTTTACTGTTCAACCTGGATGTTGGCACGCTGAGCTCGATGGCGGCCTGTTGTAGCTGCAGACCTCCCCACCCGACAGGGCACGAGGTGGTGGCCTGTGACTGAGGATCTGTCCCAAGTCCAGCGGCCCCTCCTCTACCTCTTGGCCTACGTACATCCGGTGACTTTGCGTCGCTGCAGTACGTGCTTGCATGTACATACCTGGGCCAGCAGGGTGCGCAGGGCCAGCAGACGACCCTGGGACGCTGCTTCATGGAGAGGAGAACGATCTGCCCACGAACCTGCAAACACACACGTTTCCATGGAAACCAAACACAGGACTTGTGCTGTGAAGTGTCTCTAAGTCAGCTGGAGTAAGTTTGTCCTTCGACTTTTTGTTTCCCCTCTCGCTCTTTTAATTTTGTGCCTTTTATCTCAAACGTCTGAACTTGGTTTCTTCTGCAGGTGGTTAGATCAGCGTTTTCCAACCCTGGCCCTCGAGGGCCACTGACCTGCGTGTTTTAGATGTTTCGCTGCTTCAACACAACCTTGACGACATGATGATGACGACTATTCATTTTCATTAGGTGTTTAAGTAGTGAAACATGTAAAACATGCAGGTCACGAGGACCAGCGCTGGGAAACACTGGGTAAGGGTCTTGTAACAACCTCCCTCCCGTCGGGGAGTCAAGTCTTTGAGACGACCTCCCCGCCCCTCATCCCACCTGTGGGCTCATGACAGCTGATATGTCAAGAAACAAGAAAACCACTCTGGTTGCCATCTATTCTGAATTTACAGGGAGATCACACAGAAGAGCACGTGTGTGTCATGATGATGACACCAACAGTAACTGAACACACACACTAACGTGCGTGTTAAAAACAGACTGGGACTTTGGAGGAGATACTTTCACGGCTGCTGAGCCGATCTTCAGCAGACAAACACACGTCTTCAACATACCCATGTCTCCGTCTCCCCATGGCACATCCAGCCACTGGTACTTGTACATGATCGTGAAGGAGGTGCCGGGAGCTCCACACTCGTCCTGCTGAGGAAACCGTGTCACACTGCTGATCATCTTACCATCTGAGCCAACAGGCAACTAAAAATAACCGGTGAGTAACCAGCTCACTGCTAAAGGGAATACCAGGCTGCGTTTACCACCACAGCTGACCGACTGGGTTACAGTCATCACAACTACTCAGACAGGTTGCAGTAGTGACACTTAAACAATCCCCCACAACATTAAACCACCACCAGCCTGAGATGCAAAGCAGGATGGATCCATACTGTCATGTTGGGCCTAATCCTGACCCTTCCAGCCCACTGTGGCGGCGGACATCGAGACTTGTTACACCTCTTCACTGTAAAAGAAGAACTGGACAAACCTTGTGTGACGCCACCCACAGGTTTACTGAAGATCGCTTCTGAAGATTGTTTTTCTCACATCGCGCGGCGCCGTGTTGCAAAGGAGCAAAACTAACCGGCCTGGAAAGCTGGCTGGACCACGCCCGCCTTAATTCAGTCACAGTCGAGCACCAACCATCTTATGTCCGTCGTTGATGCCGAGGCGGAACTAAGATGCTTGCAGTTCGTCAACTAGCCACTAGGGGGTGCGAGTCAATCTCCACTGACACCCATGTAGAAAGTCCCTGCTCAGGCGTCCACCAGCGTTGTTCGCCTGAAGGAGATGGTCGCCACAGCTAACTTTGACATATGGTGGGGGTGTTCCCATCAGTTTCCAGGGTAACATGGCACACCCAGTCAGACATTTTAGCTCGACTAACGTAACTTATACGAACCTCTGACACCAATTAATATTACTTTACATTCTTTCCGATCAACTCTGCCCAAATATCCTCATTCAAAGCACCGATACCGAAACGACATCCAAAAGGTGCTTCTAGAGCTGAATCAAGGACTAGCAGAGCTCTACCGGGACCCGCGGCCACTCTGCCGGTTGAACGTGAGTTACCAGCAGGTCTGCTGACTGTCTTTAGGTCCCAGCAGAGTCCACCGCCACCACTGCCAGATCCTTCGGCCAAGCTCAACTCAGCGCTACACCAACCATGGCAAACACCTCTAATCATCCATAAATGTGCTGCTCTGGTGATGTTAGTACAGAGTAAGTCGCTCCTGTGCAGTTTTCCTGGGTGTGAAACTGAGCAATGAAGATCTAAACTGTTTTGTTTGTTGCTGTTTGTGAAGCTGGTCAACAGGAAATGACTCACTTTTGGAGGCACCACCTAGTGCTTCATCAAGGAACTTGGTCTTAGTTTCATCTTTCAACCTGAATGTGGAAATGTTGGCACCTGAACACACCAGATGCTCTAATCTGAACTGTAGCCTCAGTTTCCTGTCAACTGCCAGGAGTAGAAACCAGTCTGGACTCCAGCTGCTGAAGGATGTCTTCCTAAAGGTTCCCTGGTCAAAACAAGCGGTTATTCGAGCTCCTGCTGTCTCTCAGTCACGTTTATCCACCCAGGCCGTTCTGCTCTGACCTTTGACGAAGATGCAACAAACCAAGCCACATTCAGACTCATGCAAATCACTTTGATCTGATACCTGCACTGAACTTCAGCAGCTCATCTCGACCATGTTTACATGCATAAAGAAGCTTCTGTCATGTGACTGGCTGATTAGATATTTGCATGAGCTGTTTTGAAGCAGCCACACACAACTCAGAAGAAGACCTGACACAAGCGTAAGAAAAACTGCAGTTCTCTGCTGGACCAGAGCTTTCAGTGGCGTTTTGCTGGTAGCCAAAAGGATATTTGATTGACATATCAAATATGCGTGTTCCCATCGGCTTAGCTGTCTCCTTCAGCCGAGCCACCCCGGATCATTCCATACTGACTAACTTTGCCAGGACCTCTGTCGGGACTAAACTCCTACAGGGACCCCAAAGCTGTAGCCAGTTAGCTCCCAGTGACTCGTCTCAGTGGTACTCCTTGATCAGACCTTCTGCTGACCTCGAGTCAGCTCCGGCAGTAATCGCTTCAAATGTCGTTTCGGTAGCAGGGTAAAAAATTTCCCAGAAATCAGAAATTCATGAACATATTTTACCATAAGAATGTATAGTAATGCTGGGTAATATTAGGTGGGCATGTCCCAACTAGTTGCCAGGCTCGTTTGTCCCGCCCACTTACATCTATTTTTGGATGAACTGTGTCTGACAAAAGGTGGGTGTGTTCCTGTCAACTCCAGGCAATTCTGCGCCAACCAGACTTCCAGAAAAACAAAAGGCTTTGGACCTTCAGAAACCACAAAGACTTCAGTTCTTCTACTGGCGACCCTTTTTTCTGGAGCTAAATGTCACCGAATGTTATCATGTTCTTGTATTTTAGGGATTGATACCACTCTATCAATCAAATTGCTTTGATATAATTATTTAAAAACGGTCTCATCTGATATCTGTCGCAGTAGGCTTGTCCAGTTCTTCTTATCCAGTTCTTTTGTAGGTTACTTTCTTCATTTTAAGAACACCAGCTTTTTTTCTACTAAAACTTAAATGTGAACTTTTTCACAAGACAAATTGATTTCAAGTGATTTGTGCTTTGATTTTAATTGCTTGAAAATATTTATTCCATGACTTCAAATAAGTCATTTGGGTTTGTTTACCCTTATGTTACTTTAAAATGTATTTACAGAGAAAAAAAAACAAGTTACTGATCCATGAGGAAAATTGCTCATTAACATATAAGCAAGGTGAAATGGTCAGTTAATTTTGATATTGATTTGAGGTCCCAGCATCATAACCTGCTCATCATAATAGCTCATGATCTAACCTGAACATGCATCCAACACGGTGGAGGACTTGTTATGGTGCGGGACATGAGCTGATAGAAAGAGAAAAGCTGACAGAAATAGAAGGTTAACCCCAAAGTGCAGAGATAGACATACCCAGACAAACGCAACAAGACTGGCAGTGCAGATGGATAACGGAACTGATCATGCAGAGGAAGCAGCTGGAGACAAGGTCTTCTGATCTCAGCTGGACAGAGCAGCTTTTCATTTACAAAAGCAGAAAGGCCCACAAACAAGCAGCAAAATGAAAGGAGTTTGCTTAAGTGGCTGATTATTGTGGGTTTGTATCAAAGCCAAATTATGAATCCTCTGTCACTGTCCAAGTACTTCTGGACCTGGCTGTATGTAGAAACCAGCAGCGGTGAAATCCACCTGTCACGCTGTGTCAACGTCCACCTGCAGCACCACGGCACCGACCTTGGCTGGTCAGCAGGCCCCAGCAGGCCCGCTTCCTCTCCGGTGCAACTCCAAGCGCCGACGCCGGCTCCGTGGATCTTTTCCTGGACATGTCCGCGCGTGAACTCCCCCCTCTCCACCACGCGTGGTGTTCCCGCGACTGCGGCTCACGCGCCAAGGTCCAAACAGCAGCGCAACACGGGAGGAGGGGGTGGAGGAGGAGTCAGGGCTGCCAGCGTTCTGATTGGCTGAAATGCTTTGTTGATGTTGTCGTGTCCAAAGCATGTGACCCACTCACATGGCAGGGCCAGATCGGGTTAGATGTGATATTTTTATGGTGCCACACACACACACACACACACACACACACACACACACACACACACACACACACACACACACACACACACACACACCGTAGATGCGGGATCACTTCAGGTCTGGATCGGAAATTTTATCTAGAAAACGGAATTTTTGCTGAATGTCAGAAGAGAACAGATAGAATATCAGCAGCTGCCGACGTAGTAAAAAGAAACACTGTACGAACACGAAAACATCATTTTATACATCCTTTGATCCACCAGGAGCATTCCCGACAGGGACTATGATTATATAACACCAACTCCCATTTACCTTAAAGAAAGCTCAGTTAACAATCAAGAGCTGATTCTACAAATCTGTTGAACAGGAGAAACGAACAGGAGTTAAACCCTTTAATGCACATGTGCCGATGCTTTAATATGTTAAACACAAATTACCAATGCCACCAAACTTCGAGTCCCACTCCAGTTTCGAGTCCACAGACTGAGTCTGAATCAAGTCCTCTGTTGATCCAAGTGGACAGACTTTATAACACATTTTAAGCATCTCTAATCATGTTTTTGTTACATTTAAAAAAACATATCTCTCATGAAAATATCGACTAGTCACTGCCGAAACATCCCCAAAGACTGTTAAACTTCTACTGCATGTTTAAAGTTCTAAGCATCTGTTATGTCAAAACTGGTTTAGTAAGTCAATAAAACTAGTTCTTACTGTCAGACTTTCACATCTTTACATCAGCTGTGTGCTCCTACAGCTGCAGTATCAAACACTAGGTTGGGGCAAATGTGCTGACTTCAGTTGACCTTCTTCCTGTAGCTCAGATATGACAATGGAGCAAATGAAGGAAATCTTACGTGAGCTACATCTGAAAATGAAAACTTGAAAATGATGATGAAGAGACAGAGGCCTCAAACATAGCAGCACATCACCAAGCAGATCATTCAAATTTGTTGTGTTGTCTCATCACACTTACATTTCTGTAGAGGTGGAGCAGCAGCAAGAACCATGACTGAGGTGGAAGATGGGATAGCTGAGGCGTGACAGGGAAGCTCTGGGTGATGGGAGGATGGGAGGTCTGTTAAGCTGGAGGCAAGAGAGGAGGATGCTGGGATGGTTTCTGAACTGAAGCTGTCAAAGAATGTGTTCAGTTCATTGCCTGTACCACGTCAGGAGAGTTTATATCAAGCAACACATTTACTTCTAATATAATTGATTGACAGTTATCTCAGCCGATATCACTTACTCATCAGTAATAATCAAACTGCCACACTTAGATAAGCAACGATCCGTTTGTATCAACCCAGCATCGGCCAAATGCAAAAGTTGCAAATGCAACAGATGATTTTGCCATCAAGTCGACATTTAAACGATATATCCTGCTGTAAATGTTTGACGACATATGTGTTACATATAGTTGGCAACTGCATTATGCTGACATTAAACAAGAAGTTTGAATTGCAAAATAGACCGCTCAGCCTTTCAGCCATTCTTGTTTTTCTACAAAAAGCGTCTGCTAACTTCGGCTAAGACTGAAGTGAAAACACCTTTAGCATCATTTTCAGGTTTTGTCTCTTGTCCCAATGTGACATGTTGCTACTGAAGATCAGCTGTAAAATGTGTAATCTAATGCTTCTAATTCCATATTCAAGGATATATATATACACACACACAATAACACATCTAAACTCTGGTGACTTTAGGTCTGAGTGTTGGATTTAATTGCAGGAACATGCAGGAACGTCAAATCTTCAGGTTTTGTATGAGCGGGGACGGATTCGGCAACTTCAAACTTTGCACATGCGCACTAGCGTTCGAAGTTTGCCGCTGCGAGAGCCCACGTGACCGCGTGATGACGCAGATGGAACAGAACGTTGACGTCAAATACGTTTTGCGTCACAGCCGCGGTGGAATTCCCCTTGCTTAGCGAAGGAGGACAGTCGTTCTTTCTTAAGCACGACAGTTTGTAAAATTAATTAAAAAACTCTTCTGTAATTTAAAAAAAAAACGAACAGAAAAGAAAAAAAGTAGTGTCTGTCATGTCTTGGGATGTTTGGACGGAGTTTGGCGGCGAGACTTGAAGGAACTGCCTGCAGCTGCAACGAGGTAGGAGCTTAAAAATGTCTCTTAGGCGAAAAACTGTCCCCTCTGTCGTTTTCTGTCCTAAAACCATGGCTAAATGCAGTTGTCTACTGATGTTGGGTTGAATGTCCACCAAGCTGCTAAGGTCCTCTGGTCTGTTTGCTTGTTTATGCGACTCCTGCACCTGTCGGATGAGGCCTAGTCGTGTTTTAGAGCTGAACAAATCCGCCAACATTTCGGTCCTTCTGACAGCTGGGGATGCGTTTCTGTTGTCATCACCTGCTTTTATCCCTGAAGTAAAACTCTTGTCCACCTCAGCTGAGGGTTTCCAGGCTCTAGTTTAGGTTTCAGTGTTCGCAGCAAACAAGTGCTTGTTCAGAAACTGGCGTTTATATCGCACATCATCTTTGTCATATGTACACTTTAAGCCTTCACTTGAAGCCGAGTCACGGCACCAGCAAAAACAAATAAATAATAATAATAAGAAAAGTAAGAAGTTGCCATTAAAAAGTCAAGTTTTTAATTGACACAAACTGCTAACAAATACCTTTTAAGGCCTACGTGACTCTGTTTATGTACATTAAAGTGTTGCAAGGCGCAGTAGATCTCAGGCATGTTTTTAGTATTTTCAGTGCAACATATTTACATCAGTATCTGGAAGACTCTGCATTCGTAGCATATCATCTAATTATATACTCCAAACAGATGCCTACTTTGGTTATTAAAATAAGCGTTTTACTGCAGGAGGTGTATATATGTATGTGTGTGTGTGTGTGTGTGTATGTGTGTGTGTATATGTATGTGTGTGTGTGTGTGTGTGTATATGTATATGTGTGTGTGTGTGTGTGTGTGTATATATGTGTGTGTGTGTGTGTGTGTATGTGTGTGTGTGTGTGTGTGTGTGTGTATGTATGTGTGTGTGTGTGTGTGTGTGTGTATGTATGTGTGTGTGTGTGTGTGTGTGTGTATATATGTGTGTGTGCGTGTGTGTGTGTGTGTGTGTGTATGTATGTATGTGTGTGTGTGTGTGTGTATATGTATGTGTGTGTGTGTGTGTGTATATGTATGTGTGTGTGTGTGTGTGTATATGTGTACATACATTTTTATATATGTATGTGTGTATACGTATATGTTTATGTGTATATATATTTGTATGTGTGTATATATATTTGTCTATGTATATATATTTGTATGTGTATATTTGTATGTGTATATATGTTTGTCTGTATATATATTTGTCTGTGTGTATATATATTTGTCTGTGTGTATATATATTTGTCTATGTAGATATATATTTGTATGTATATATATTTGTATGTATATATATGTGTATGTATATATATTTG